>JAXLNO010002280.1:52500-54051 GCA_038087875.1 Malacoraja senta | reverse complement strand
GATGCCTTTGATGCATCTTGTAGTAACCTTTATTCTCTGTATCTCTGACCATGACTAATGTTTGTGGAATGTGCTAAGGTGACAAAAAAAAACACGATATAATACGATGTAATTCTGTTGTTCGGGGAAGTGGAATGAGGACAGTGAAGTGTCTGTATTGCTCACTTGACTAGAGTTCTCCCGGCCACTTCCATCGGCCGATAATAAGTAAAGTTTTGAACTGGTCTACCAAACGTTTGTGAGTTGTCTGTTTATTAAGAAGCAAACCTGTTTGATTGTTATAAAAGTAACTTTTTCATTGGCATAGTCATGCAGGCCTCGCTGGGAACCCATCAACAGCTGACTGTGCTAGAGGTTGCAGAGGTTGCCGGGATTGGAAGGGAGACAACTGAGCTCTATTGGCCCCTTTGTAAGACCGACTCCCCTAGAAACTCCCGGGAACATCTGTGATCTTTCATCAGACATTGAATTGGTTCCCTGCCGGGGTTCTTAGAAACAGACAAAGGTAAGACCAATTGGGCTTTGTGTATGTATTTTTTAAGAAGGAATTGTGTATGTATTTTTCAGAAGGGTTTGTGTATAGTTTTCTTTCTTTTAAAATCTTTTTATTCATTTTTTTCGCAAAAAACAAAAACAAAACATAAGAAACAGAGCAAAAAGAATAATGATAAACATAACAATGATATTGATACATAGGGATCAGGATTACACTAATAACAGGTATAACCTAACGTGTCCAGTGTCAAAATACACATTGAATATAGACCTCCATGTAAATATAGTTACATCTTTAAGAGAAAGCTTATATATGTAGAAAAAAACACAAAGATAAAAAGACAAAAAAGAGAAAAAAGGAAGAAACAAAACCCCCTAAACTAAAGGAAAAAAAGGGGAAAATAAATAATTAAATAAAAAACAAAGCAAAGCAAAACAGAATCTGAACTGAGAATTACAACAATTTAAGTCTGTTTGTCGTCAAGTCCGTTCCACCATATAGAGGTAAAATAGTTTTTATAACGGTTAAAGAGGTGAGCGATTTATGTTGTATGAAAGTGTTGAATAAATTTTCCCCAAGTCTTATCAAATTTAACCAAGGGTTCAACAATGTCACTCCTGATTTTTTCAAATTGATATCGTTTCAGAGTACCACTGGAGTGTGGTCGGAGGGTTGGAGTCTTTCCATTTAAATAAAATAGATCTTCTGGCGATTAGTGTGGTAAAAGCAATCAACCGATGGGTGGAGCGGGACAAATGAATAAAATCTAACATTGGGAGCCCAGAAATTGCAGTAATAGGATGAGGTTGTAAATCAATACCTAAGACTACAGAGATTGTATCAAAAGTGTCTTTCCAATATTTTTCCAAAAGTGGGCAGGTCCAAAACATATGGGTCAGTGATGCCACTTCAGAGTTACATCTGTCACAGGTAGGCTTTATATGACCACAGTAACGAGACCACGAAAAACTACTAATCCCTTCCTCTTCCATAACAAAAAGACTTGATCAGTACTAGAATGTTGGAAGATAAAATTGGATAAGATAGGACTCGAT
>JAXLNO010002280.1:0-47500 GCA_038087875.1 Malacoraja senta | reverse complement strand
CAGGATCGCCCCAACCGACAGGTGGACCGGTTCTGCGCATGTGCACAGCCGCTCTGCACTTGGCTGCGCCACACCTCTGCTGTCCGCCGGTGCGGTGTCGAGAGCCGAGCCGAGTCCGGCATGACAGAGGCCGCGGAGGCCGCGGAGGGTGGCTCTGCGTGCTGAGGTATAGTCAGGGCCCCAATTGCTGCAGGCGAGGCTTGTTTCGAGGCAGACGGCGCTCCCCCTGTGGTGCGGTCGCCCGTGAAGCTGCGGGCAGACCAAAGATACTGAGAAGCTGGGGCGGACTGTCCCGCTCCGACCCTGCCGTCATCACCACGTGACCCAGCACGCTCAACCGCCTCACGCACGGCGACGTGGTGTGCGCCAGGCGCAATGTGAAACGGCGGCCAGAGGTAGGCGCTGTGGCAGCATGTCAAGAGACAAGAGTATTTCATTGTCATATGTCCCAGATCCAGCAGTGAAATTCTTACTTGAAAGTCACACACCATGGAAACAGGCCCTTTGGCCCAACTTGCCCATACCGACCAACATGTCCCAGCTACACTAGTCCCACCTGACTGCGTTTGGTCCATATCCCCCCCAAACCTGTCCTATCCATGTGCCTGTATAATTGTTTCTTAAACGTTGCGAAAGTCTCTGCCTTAACTACCCCCTCTGGTAGCTCGTTCCATATCCCCACTACCCTTTGTGTGAAAAAGTTACCCCTTAGATTCCTACTAAAACTTTCCCGCTTCACCTTAAACCTATGTCCTCTGGTCCCCTATTCCCCTGCTCTGTCCAAGAGATACTGTGCATCCGCCCAAAGAAAGACACAAAATTCTGGAGTAACTCAGCGGGAAAGGCTGCAACTATGATCAGTCTGAAGAAGGGTCTCGACCCTGAAATGTCACTCATTCCTTCTCTCCAGAGATGCTGCCTGTCCCGCTGAGTTACTCCAGCATTTTGTGTCTATCTTCGATTTAAACGGCATCTGCAGTCTTTCCTACACACTGCATTTGCACGATCATAATTGCCTCTCATAATTTTATACACAGCAGCACAATAGAATATGTATATAGTACTCAGTAAAATAAAAAAACGAGAAAAAATGTTCAGTGTGTGTCTATAGCATATAGCATATATATATATATATATTATACATACACACACACATAAACAAACAAACAATAACAGTGCAAAAGACAAAACCAATGCCCCCAAGTCTATGTAGATCGGAGCTTACTTGGAGGTTATAGTGTTTCATAGCCAGATGGCTGAAGGGAGCCAAAGTCGAGCTCTTACAAAGTAGAGCTCAAGATCTATGTTTAGGTTTATCATTATCATGTGTACCAAGGTGCAGAACAACGTTTTTTGCCTGCTATTTAAACAGATCAGATATACTATACATTAATACAATCAGTTCAAACTCAAGTACAATAGATAAAGCAAAGAGCAAGTCGCAGAGTTCTCAGCATTGTAGCGCATCAGTTCCTTAGACAAAGTTCAATGTCCGCAATGGGGTAGAAATGAATCAAACAGTGCCCTGCCTAATGGAAGGACCATTCAGAATCTATTCATAACTTGAGGAAAACAGGCAAAAAGTGGTGGAATAACTCAGCGGGTCAGGCAGTATCTCTGGAGGAAATGGACAGGCGACGTTTTGGTTGAGATAATTTCCCAGACTGACTGCAATAGGAGGGAGAAAGCATGAAGGAAGGTGGGGGCAGGACAAAGCCTGCAAGTGATACCAGGATACAGATGAGGGTGTATCATTTTCAGATGGTTGGACAAAGGCCAGTGATTGAAAGACAGAGGCTGTGAGATAAGGAGAGAAGATGCGTGAAACAGAGCCAGAGGAAGTGATAGAGCTGGAAGGATGAAGGGGGGGGGGGGGGGGCGTGTATTTTGGGGGAGATACCCGAGTGGGGCCCAGGGATGAGATGAGGGAAAAAGGGGATGGGTGTTCCCTAAAAAGGAGAATTCAATGTTCATACCGTTGAGTTGTAAGCTATCCAAGAGGAATATGTGTTACTGTTTCTCCAGTTTGCATGTGGAGGAGGCTCAGGCCAGAAAGGGCAGTATGGGAAGTTAATTAGTAACTGGGAAACTTGAAGGTAGACAAAAATGCTGGAGAAACTCAGCGGGTGCAGCAGCATCTATGGAGCGAAGGAAATAGGCAACGTTTCGGGCCGAAACCCTTCTTCAGACTGATGGAGGGTGGGGGGAGGTGGGAGAAGAAAGGAAAAAGGAAGAGGAGGAGCCCGAGAGCTGAGGGAAAGCTGCATTGCTACGGTGTCTCCTCAAGTTTAAGAAATCTGAATGCCTTTTGCAAGATTGCATATAAAGCACTTCATCAACAATGAAGTGCACCATTTTTCTTTCTCTTTTCCCTTCTACACACCAATCCTCCCTCTGGCTCTCCATTTCACTCCCCATCTTCTTTTGCTGATCAGATTCCACTTGCACCCTTGTATCTTGATTGATTGAAAAATATAGCATGGTAACATGCCCATCGGCTCACTGGGTCCATGCCAACCGTTGATCACCCATTCACACTAGTTCTATGTTATCCCATTTTTATATCCACTGTCTTAACTCTAGGGGGCAATTTACAGAGCCCAGTTAACGTACAATTCTGCACTTCTTTGGGATCTGGGAATAAACAAGAGCATCCAGAGGAATGGTTACAGAAAGAACATGTCAATTCCACACAGACAGGATCAGACCCGAGTCCCTGGTGCTGTGAGGCTGCCACTCCAACAGTTGTGACATTGTGCCAACTAAAATAGTTACAAAATGGTTGTGCACTTTTCCCTTAAACTAAAAACTAGAGCTGGGATTCTACTTCCACAAGGAGATAGTTCAATGCCATTTGCTTCCAATGTACTGAAACAAATTCTTTATGGACAATAGGTGCAGGAGTAGGCCATTCGGCTGATCATCCACAATCAGTACCCAGTTCTGGCCTTCTCACGATATCCTCTGACTCTGCCATCTTTGAGAGCTCTATCTATCACTCTCTCTTGAAAGCATCCAGAGAATTGGCCTCCACTGCCTTCTGAGGAAAAGAATTCCGCAGATTCATAACTCTCAGGGTGAAAAGGTTTTTCCTCTATCACTGTCCCTTTTCTTTCCATATGCTTCTCATGTTCCCTCTGACATCGCTCAAGTAGTTAATTAAGTTACCGTTACTGACATGAGGTTTTCTTTTATATTGTCATAGATTAACGCGACTGATATCTCAAGTTTGGGTTGATTAGGAATTGATTTTCATGTTGAAATATTTTGATGACAATATAGTACAAGTAACCCACAAACCCAATTGTATGAAAGGTATCTCTGAAAGGTTGACATTATTAATTGAATGAGATGCAGCCAGGCATGAACTGCAAAGTTTTCAAGCAAAGCTTTGTGTTATGAAAGAGAAGAATGGCTAAACTGCTTTATGTTGCAGCTGTTAAGTAAATATCAGAGTAAGTTGTTGGTTACCTCATGTTCATTCTCCTTCATTTTAATCATTCCCCACACTGAACAGAACAATAATCAATTCACATCTCGAGTCACCACATTTCAGGAAAGATGCACTTGCACTGGAGAGGGTGCAAAGCATATTCACCAGGATGTTGCCTCGGATGGAGTATTCAGCTAGGAAGGGAGACTGTAGAGACTGGTTCTGTTTTCTGTGGAGCAGAGAAGGCACCAGAAGGGTATATAAAATTATGAGTGTCATACATAAGGTATATAGTGATAATCTTTTACCATTAGCAGAACTAGCTATAACCAAAGACCATAGATTTAAGGCAGGAGGAAGATTATGAGGCATTTAATGAGTTTTTTCATGGACATTGCAATAGAGTTGCTGCCTTACAGCGCCAGAGACCCGGGTTCGATCCTGACTTTGGGTGCCATCTGTCCGGAGTTTGCACATTCTCCCTGTGACTGTGGGTTTTCTCCAGCTGATTCAGTTTCGGTGCTTATAAGCAAATTATTTTTTAGTTTTGTTAGAGGTACAGTGTGGAAACAGGCCCTTCGGCCCACCAAGTCCGCAACGACCAGCGATCCCTGCACACTAACGATATCCTAGGCACACAAGGGACGATTTACAATTATACTAAGCCAATAAACCCACAAACCTGTACATCTTTCGAGTGTGGGAGGAAACCGGAGATCCCGGAGAAAACCCACGCAGATCACGGGGAGCACGTACAGACTCAATACAGACAGCATCCGTAGTCAGGTTCGAAACCGGGTGTCTAGCATTGTAAGGCAACAACTCTACCGCTGCACCACCATGCTGCCCTTTATCTATTATGACAATCTCAGCCTGTAGTTACCAAATATCCTTGAATGTCTATTAGCTTGTACTTCTTCATCACATCTCCTACTTTTCTTCATATCAGCTAAATACATATGCATGACAAACGTAATTATGATAAAAATACAAAGTCCTGGAGTAGCTCAGCCATGTCTGGAGGACATGGATGGGCAACATTTCGGGTCGGAACTCTACTTCAAACTGGGAAACAAGGAACTGCAGATGCTGGAATCTTGTGTAAAACACAAATCTCTGACTAAAAACTATGTACTGTGGAAGTTTTTAGTCAGACATTTAGTGTGCAAATATTGATCTTGGATAGACAATAACACGAAATATAGATAATTTAGATGTCCTTATGACACGATTGTGCAACAAATGATGATTTTGATTATCTTGAGTGGATGTTTGTGGATTGTGAACACATGTCTGTGCAAAACAGCCCTTGCCTGCTGCAGTGTTATAAACCAACAGAGTAACATTTATGGCAATTAAACATTCAATTCCTTCGATTTGGCATAGAAATTCATGACAAAGTGAGATTTAAACATCATGTTATATTATGAATTCTTGTGTGAATGGGATCAGTTTGTTATTTGGATACTTTGGCTTAAAAATATATATATTTTTAGCCTTTTCTTAAGAATGGGATAGATGTTTAGATGAATTGATTTGATGACACTGATGAATATGATTTTTTGTTGAGTATTTACTATTTGTTTTAACAGTACAATAATATTAAAGTTCTGATCTTGAGAATATCACATTTTTTTCATTTTTAAGGCAGTCTGGGTGTTTATTACTATTTCCATCACAACGGTTAATTTTGTAATTAGCTACTTAATTAGGTAATTAACTAATTATATACTTTAATTTCAGGCCATCCAAGTAAGACGCATCATATTTTTTTCAGAATGCTTCAATCTATAATAACTGAAACATTCATTTAGTCCTCTTAATTTTTAAGAAAGTTATGGGCTTTTATGTCAATTGACTGTCCTCGATCACAGCTTTTGTGTTAAATTAATGGAAAAGCGATAGGGAACAAGATGCTAATTTCCGAGTATGAAAATGACCACAACTTTTTTAATACTGAAGATATGAAAGTCAATTAGGTATCAAATTGAAGTTCTTTTTATGCTTTATCTGATGGGATAAACTACAGGCTTGATTTTTAAAATCTCAAAATGTTGTAACATTCCTACTGACTGACTGACCTTAATCCTAACCCCAGCTCTACATTTGCTATTTATCATTTTTATTTAACAGTTCACATCATAACTTTACAAAGATAAATCAATTCTAAAACAAAATTATCAGCAAGGTTAGCATTACCTTTATTCCTTGGAAACCTTGTTATTGTTTTGATGTAATTAGGAGGCAGCCATGATCCCAGAGTGCTCGCTACCTAGCGACCATGAAACAAAGCGAGTGAATGGTCAATTGGCGTCCGATCTCAATGTCAAAGGTGCTTTGATTGGACAATTACTACTCGCAAAAATTGGAGGTTTTTCCTCATATTTTTAAAATAAGCAGGTTTTGGTCGTGACGAGATTCAGGTATTATTTCTATAATATTTTTACACAATATGTTAAAAATTCAGGTAGTTACGTGATTTGGGTCACAAACTTAAACAAAAAAGCACCTTGGCTCACAGCCTAAAAACAGGGAATTATAGACCAGTAGTGGGGAAGATGCTCGAGTCGAATGTTAAAGATGTTATAGCAGCGCATCTGGAAAGCAGTAACAGGATCGGTTAAAGCCAGCATGGATTTCTGAAGGTCCCACACAAGAGATTAGTATGCAAAATTAGAGCAAATGATATTGGGGATAGGGTATTGACATGAATAGAGAACTGGTTGGCAGACAGAATGCAAAGAGTAGGAATTACCGGGTCCTTTACAGAATGGCACGCAGTGACTAAAACTCGGAGCTGGGACCCAAGTTATTTACAATATAAATGATTTAGACAAGATAATTGAATGTGACATCTCCAAGTTTGCGGATGACACAAGGCTGAGTGGCAGTATGAGCTGCGATGAGGATGCTTTGATGCTGCAGGATGACTTGGATTGGTTGGGTGAGTGGGCAGATGCATGGCAGATGCAGTATAATGTGGATAAATGTGAGGTTATCCTCTTTGGTGGCAAGAACGGAAAGGCAGATTATTATCTGAATGGTGTCAGATTAGGAAAAAGGGAGGTGCAACGAGACCTGGGTGTGCTTGTACACGGGGCCTCTGAGAGGAATTTTATCAGTGGGTACAATGTTTCTTTCGGGCCCCCTTCCCTTCTCCATTAGTCATCCTGTTTTTATCCACAGCCGGTTTATGCCATGAGCTGTAACCTGTAAGGCAAAAGGGGGTATGAAAGATGAGAGAGGGGTGGAATGGAGCGATCTGTTGATTTTCTGCATTTGAGGCCTTATGCTCCTATACTCCCTCCATGATCAATATAAATAAAATAAAAGGATCAGAAAGAAGAAAGCACATTTGTTTTGAACATCTTTGTTTATGCTACAATACAGATAAGGAGGAAGAATTCACACAAAAACATCCTTTTGTATTTCAAAGCAGATCAGATCATCAAAAGACATAATTATTTACTTTAAATAAAGAGCTTTCCTGGCCTTATTTGTGAAATTTTTTGAATCACAGCATAAAAATGTATTGTTCTGGCAATGTTTGATTCAATACTTAGCCTGGCCAAATCCACAAGACATTCCTGAGACATTGTAGACCTTAAATAATTCTTAATCAGCTTGAGTTTGCTAAATGACCTCTCTGCAGAAGCTACTGTTGCTGGAATTGTTAATAGTATTCTTACGCTAACACAAACATCTGGAAACAGGTCACCAAGTCTATACTCTGTTAACAAGTTCAACAGATTGAATGGTTTTAAATGTGCATTTACAAAATTCACCCTCCCACTAACACTCACACTCCAACACACACTCACTCACCCACTCACATAGACCCACCCACACACACCCACTCACTCACTCACACCCACTGACCCACCCAACACACCTAAACCCACTCACCCACACCCACTCACCCACACACCCACACCCATTGACACACCCACACCCATTGACACACCCACACCCATTGACACACATACACACCCATTCACACACCCACACCCATTGACACACCCACACCCACTGACACACCCACACCCATTGACACACCCACACCCACTGACACACCCACACCCATTGACACACCCACACCCACTGACACACCCACACCCACACCCACTGACACACACACACATTGACACACCCACACCCATTGACACACCCACACCCACTGACACACCCACACCCATTGACACACACACACCCATTCACACACCCACACCCATTGACACACCCACACCCATTGACACACACACACCCATTCACACACCCACACCCATTGACACACCCACACCCATTGACACACCCACACCCATTGACACACCCACACCCACTGACACACCCACACCCATTGACACACCCACACCCATTGACACACACACACCCATTCACACACCCACACCCATTGACACACCCACACCCATTGACACACCCACACCCATTGACACACCCACACCCATTGACACACCCACACCCATTGACACACCCAACACACCCAGGCCCGGGCCACTGAAACTGCCGCAGCCGCCGACTCTCACCACCTCCCCGGGCGGGGCCACCACAGCCACTGTCGCCGACCTTCACTGTCTTCAGAAAGCCACCGATGCTGCTGCCCGTATCTCTACTCCAGCTCCCCACGGGCCTCCACCAGCGACTCCGCCGACCCTCGCCTCTCCACCGGCCACCAGCGGGCCAGAGCCGTCACCTCACCAGAGTTCCAGGCGCAGCACGAGGCCCACAACCTCCACCATGCAGACAGCACGTGGTCTGTGTCTGCTGGGTCCTAGTGCTCCCCTCCTGCTACAGGGAAGACCCATCAGTAGTGATGACTCTGCTGGGTCCTAGTGCTCCCCTCCTGCTACAGGGAAGACCCATCAGTAGTGATGTCTCTGCTGGGTCCTAGTGCTCCCCTCCTGCTACAGGGAAGACCCATCAGTAGTGATGACTCTGCTGGGTCCTAGTGCTCCCCTCCTGCTACATGGAAGACCCATCAGTAGTGATGACTCTGCTGGGTCCTAGTGCGCCCCTCCTGCTGCAGGTAAGACCCATCAGTAGTGATGACTCTGCTGGGTCCTAGTGCTCCCCTCCTGCTACAGGGAAAACCCATCAGTAGTGATGACTCTGCTGGGTCCTAGTGCTCCCCTCCTGCTACAGGGAAGACCCATCAGTAGTGATGACTCTGCTGGGTCCTAGTGCTCCCCTCCTGCTACAGGGAAGACCCATCAGTGGTGATGACTCTGCTAGGTCCGTAATTCTACGAATTACGATATATAAAACCATGTAGGCTCACACAAAATGTGAATGCTAATCTTCACAAAATATATGCAAACATTTTCTGAGATTTCAGGAAATTGCCTTTGTCTCCCGAGCCCCCTTTTGGACTCTGGGCCCGGGTACGATGTACCCCCTGCACCACCCTCTCATAGGCCCTGCTTGTACATCAGTCACTGAAAGTAAGCATGCAGGTAGAGCAGGCAGTTCATGCAGGAGATGCCACTTTTAATGTCCAGAGCTGCCAACTCTCACGCTTTGAGTGTGAGACTCTATCAGTTCGCCCAATTCTCACGTTCTCACGCTGATCACAGAATTTCTCACACTCTGTCGTGAGAAATTCTGTGATCAACGAGAATTTCAAAACTAATATCAACTGCTTATGTGCGCGTCTGTTGACATGGCAGCAGCATTCTTATTCTCTGTTATTCTCACTTGACTGAACCGTCACACACCTCCAATGCATGTCCCCATGCAAATTTGTATTTAAAGACACGGACCGGGCAGTGAATGAGTGTCACCCAGCGCAGCAAGTGAGGCCATGTCCTGCTCCCAGCGGCAGTCGGAATTTAAGGATTTGCGGGGGCTGCAGCCGCCCCACTTTTTTGGCTAGATATGTTTCAATATCTCCGGCTTTGGACGAGGCGATGCTGTGTTCTGAGCAATCTGGTTGTGGGTGTTGGACAGCCGGGCGGAGGGAGGGATGGAAGCAGAAGCAGCGGCGGGTGCAGATGCAGACGGGGAGCCGGGGCTGGCGAGTATTTGCGGGGCTGGAGAGTCACTCGCTGCAGCTCCGGCCATGGAGCAGCCTCTGTGCAAGCATGGGTGGAAATCCTGGGAGGGACGGGGGTCGCGCCGGGGGTCCGGACTTCATCAGACGCTTTCTAAGGGCTTAGTCGGCCCGTTCGTGAGCCGATCAGCGCCCGGCGCTGTGTGGGTGTGTGTGTGTGTGGGTGGGTGTGTGTGTGTCCGCCATGAAATTGTGTCCCCCAGAACCAGGGGTCACAGTTTAAGAATAAGGGGTAGGCCATTTAGGACTGAGATGAGGACAAACTTTCTTCACCCAGAGAGTTGTGAATCTGTGGAATTCTCTGCCACAGAAGGCAGTGGAGGCTAATTCACCGAATGTTTTCAAGAGGGAGTTACATTTAGCTCTTGGGGCTAGCGAAATCATGGGATATGGGGGAAAAACAGGAAAGGTACTGATTTTAGATGAACAGCCATGATCATATTGAAAGGCAGTGCTGGCTCGAAGGGCCGAATGGCCTATTCCTGCACCTATTTTATAAGTTTCTATGCTTGAGTATATATAGCAATAAAACTCGACCACTTGATTTTAAAGCATTCACGCATGGTGAAGGTATAATTTGATTTGATTTGATTTGATATCTTTTTATTTCGAACGATTAAAAAAAGAAGAAAAGAAAAGATGAAAATGAATAATAAATAAAGGAAAATTATATATACATATATATATATTATACATAAATACATACACACATACATACATATACATGTACATATATACATACATACATATACACATATACACACATACACATATACATAACATATATGTACATACATAAATTAAAAAATCAAAAGCCAATTTCAACATAATACACATTAGACTCGTTCGAAAAGGGATAGGAAGAAGCCTATGCTTGTCAAGTCCTACCCCCATTCTTCACCATTAACAAATGCAAAATTCAATAAAATAAACTAAACAGACAATTCAAATAAAACTACTCCAATCAAGCTATTAAGAAAAAAAGAACAAAAGAACAAAAGAACAAGCACCATTAACATCTGTGAGATTTACATTCTCCTTCCTCATTACTGTACTTTTCAAAGATATATCTTTTGTACATTTTTTTAAATTGCATTATATTCATACTTTGTTTAATCGTTTCGTCAAGACCATTCCACAAAACCACCCCACAAATTGAAATACACATACTTTTTAAATTGGTCCGAGCATAATGCTGTTTCAAGTTTAGTTTCCCTCTAAAGTTATAGCCGCCGCTCTCTGTCTCTGAACAGTTTTTGTATGTGTGAAAACAGGCCCCTCAACCCAACTTGCCCACATCTGCCAACATGTCCCAGCTACACTACCTGCTTTTGGTCCATATACCTCCAAACCTGTCCTATCCATGTATCACTCTAACTGTTTCTTAAATGTTAGAATAGTCCCTGCCTCATCTACCTCTTATGGCAGCTTGTTTCATACACCCATCACCCTTTGTGTGGAAAAAGTTACCTCTTAAAAATACTTCAAACAAAAAACATTGAATTCATACTTCTACAATGCACTAAAACATGATTTTAATACATCAAATTTCAAAACATCCCTACCCTGGGAGGGGGGGCATCCCCTCCCACACCTTCCCCCCACTCGGTCACTCCACTCCCTCGCCTGGTCCCCCAAGGCCAGTGATCAGTGATCGCTCAGCCCCCCCACTTTCAAAAACGCTCCATGGCACCTGGTTCAGATGGAGAGCACTGCCAGATGTGAGCGGGGAACTGAGGCTAGGTGTCCGTGATGTCTGGATCCCAATGCTCAGCGCTTCGTGTTTCGGAGTTGGCTGATATTGATTTGTAAATAGCCTGATTTGTAATTAGTTGACAAAACCTTAATTTATTAATCCGGAATATCCAGAGGGATGGGATAAGTGTAATATTAAAATGACATGCAAGGTGTCAGGCTGTCTGTCACAAGGTACAGCCCCGATAACCCATTATTTCCTTCAGTTAAATATTGGGAAGGTAGCACTATTGTCATTTGCCACTAAACTATTATGTTTCTTTACCTCACTGACTATTTCTAACCCCCCCCCCCCAAATTCCTTTGACAGTTTGATAGAAATGTCCTCAATCTCGTTGTTTTATTAATTGAACACGTAGATGAACATCCTCAATGAGTGTAATCAGATGGAAACTGATTCAGATGCGATGTTTAACAACATGTTCAAAGAAGGGGCATATTTTAAAGGAGTGACAGAGATACTTGCAGGGGAATGTGTGAACCAGGACATCTGAAGATTCAAAGTTTAATATAGTATTTGTGCTGATACTGACTCCAACCAATCATGTAATGAATATCATTCATTCCGGAGGTTTTATTTTTCTGATGCCATTTAAACTTCACTTGGATTTCAATCACTTCAATGTAAAAGTAATTGGGAATGGGAGCATTGGCAAACAAAATTGCCCTCGGTACACATTAACTGTAATATAATATTGTATGCATGTTGGTAGGTGCAATCAAAACAAAGATCTTTTTATCATTGTTGTGTTATGAATACCACAGAAAATATTATGTACTCAAGATCACATTAAATAGAATATTATTGCTTAAATATATAGTTATTGGACTTTGCATTTCGGAAAAGTCCCAGCTGAGAGGAAGACAGCAAAATACTGAAAATATTGGAGGTGAAAATGACTTCAGGACAGTTTGTTAGGAAAATGAAGGAAATGGTAACAGAATACTTATACAGTTGAGTGAGTATAATTTTATGGATGAGAAATTCAACCAATTGAAAGACTTATTTGACAAAGTAACTAGCATGTTAGATTCAATTCAATTCAATTCCTTTATTGTCATCTTGCAAGCAACAGTTGTGCAGTGCAAAACGAAAGGCCGTTTCCCAGGGAATACCGGAGCATCGCACATGAAGTTTAAAACATTTCACACATAATGACACTAAAAACAATCCAGTCCCTGATGGAACAGTATAAAGTTAAAATAGATAAAAACAACGTTAAAATACAGTAAGACCAATCATAAACATGTCCGGGGTGGCTGATTTGAGTGGCCAGTGCCAGTTATTGAAGTGGCCAGTGCCAGTTATTATAGTGTCCGTGCCAAGCCGCAGAATCAGGTGACTGTGAGTACAGAGTGGCTGTTTAGCAGCCTCACAGCATTTGGCAGGAAGCTGTTTAGCAGTCTTGTAGTCCGGACTTTGATGCTGCGATATATCTTGCCTGATGGCAGGAGATCCAGGTTTATGTGGAGGGGGTGCAGTTTGTCCTTAGCAATTCTCTGAGCTTTTTTCCGACAGCGGCTCAGGAACAGTTCTTGTACCGAGGGTAGGGAGACGCCAATGATCTTTTCTGCTCCCCTCACTAACCTCTGCAGAGCCTTCCTGTCTGAGCAGTTGCAGGTGGATTACCACGTATTTAAGCAGTACGTGAGTACAGATAACAAGAAAACCAATGGATGTAGCAAATTTTGTTATGCAAAAGTTGGTCTGTGAAGTGCCCATAAAAGATTACCGCATTAGTTAAGCACGTGTGGAATTGAACATAATAGGTTAAGTCCAGGGGGTCAGATATGGGGTATTACGTGTGGGCCAGATATATTGTCAGTGCAGAGGGGCTAGGAGCAAGGCCAAGTGTGCATCCAAAGTCAAGGTCTGGAATAGTACTAGGTGTGCAGTCAAAGCTGTGACAATGGGAGCGTTCAGCACTGGGAACCTAAGCAGGTAAGCAGCTAAGATCAGGGTAGAATAGGGGGCCAGATGTAAGGCTGGACTGAGGGTCAGGAATGAGAGAAGGTATGCAAATGGAGTCAGGGTCAGGAGTAGCACCAGGTGTGCAGTGAGACCCAGGTTGGTCAACATGGGAAAGTGCTTGAATATAATCTGATTTCCATACACCCCCCCCCCCCCCGGGTAGTCGATGTGCTCCCTCGGGCTTGGTCTCTCGCAATTTCTCACTCCCAACGCTCACCCCATGTTCGCAGCCCTGCACATGACACATTTAAATGACGCCTCTCGCATCCGCTGGGAACCCCACGGCACTTTATACGTCTAAACGCTTTATAAGTGGAAAGCACAGTCGCTGCAATGTTGCGGCTGCTGGAAATGGGTGAAACAAACATTTCAACCACTTTTTGTATTGAAAGACAGGATATCCGTAATGCAACTATGGTTTCCAGAGATAACGATTCAATTGTATCCGGGGGCGCCGTGGACTAAATAATGCCCAGCTGTGATTAAACTTTGAAACAAATGACTCTGATTTGAAACACGTGGTGGGACTGACTTTGAGGAGTCAGAAAGATGGATTCAATTGTAAACCTTGGCGAGTCAAAGGCACAAGGGCTAGGTTTCAGCACCATGGCCGGAGACAGCGCCCTGGGGGAGACACGGAGAAAGGAAAGCATCAAGCAGGAAATGGACATGGTACAAGCTGGTCTGTTACCGAGTGAGCCCTTGTTACCGCTGCCCCTACACAACGATTTCGGAATCGCTCGTTCTCGTCAACATAACGAACAAGTCGGGAGAAGATTAATTTGTGAAGGGTACGTCTTATTTTTAAAATGTAAGATAGCGGAACATAGTAGGTTATTTATATTATGTCACGGCTTTGAACCTGGTATTAAGAGAGTAACTTGAGGTGTCATCCGGAAACATGAATAAAATGACAAGAGCATTGATAGAAAGGAGCTTTAGGAAATATTAGAGGAAGTTCCGCAGGGTCGCAAAGATAACTGCTTCTGACTTTTATCAGTGTATTGAATAAAAGTCAATTCCGGATAGGTACTATGGTTCTCTCTTGTACACCAATTGCTAAAACAGTTCTTCCCGAAACTGGGGTATAGTACTGAAGAAGGGTCACGACCCGAAACATTACCCATTCCTTTTCTCCAGAGATACTGCCTGTCCCGCTGAGTTACTCCAGCATTTTTGTCTATCTAAGATATAGTACCGATCCTCTCAACATACCTCATTAGATATTAGACAGTTCTCTGGAACTTGCTGAAAAAACTATATTCTGCACACTGGTAATTTCTCTTCGATCAGTCTGTTGTACTTGTGTTTGGTTTCATTGCATTCATCTACAATGTACTATTATACATATAATATCCACCGTGTGGCACCAGCAATGGCGGCCTCGCCAACAGTCTGTCTCGTCCATTCCTTCATTGTTGATTATAGTGACCTCATCACTAGGGTGATTGGCACAAACGTTCATTTGTCACCTTGCAGATGCTGGCTTATAACAAAGATACGACACAAAGTGCTGGAGTAACTCAGTAAGTCAAGCAGCATCTCTGGAAAAAAAGGACATCAGAAGGTGACGAAGGGTCCCGACCCAAAACGTCACCTATCCTTTTTCTTTTGAGATGCTGCCTGACCCACTGAATAATTCCAGCACTTTGTATCTGTAATAAGGAGGAACTTCAGGTGCTGGTTTACACCAGAGATTGACACAAAGTGCTGGAGTAGCTCAGATCAATGAAGGGTCCCGACCTGAAACATCACCTATCCATTTTCTCCAGAGATGCCGCCTGACCTGCTGAGTTACTCCAGCGCTTTGAGTCTATCCTGGTACCACACCCAATTACTGGTGTCAATAACTTTCAAGTTTCTGTGGAAGTTAAATTGTTAACAGGGGTTTGTTCTTGAAGACTGGTTCTCACTTTAGTTAAACATAACAATCCACATAATTCTGTAAACACCTGGATAATCTCCAAATCTAATGGCTAATTAGTATCCCCAGTTCCATGTGACAACTTGTTCTGGAAACCAGAGGAAATATTTTCTTTGTCAGCGCATTCCAATTCCTCAAGGATGTTGAACACCAATTGATCACTAGAATCCTTCTGTTTCTTTTTAAGGGCTACAGGTTTTCTCCATGTAACCTGTGCTTACAAATTATAATCAAAGATTAGGCACAAAATGCTGGAATAACTCAGCGGGTCAGGCAGCATCTCTGGAGAAGGAATAGGTGATCTTTCGGGTCGAGACCCTTCATCATACTTCTTCAGAAGTATAATCATTCTGATGAATGGGGAACACTCGCTCCAAAAGTAATACAAATCTCCACCTAATGCTAAGCACATACTGAACAGTACACCGAACAATGGCAAACCAAGCTTTGTTAATGGTAACTTTTCCCTCTGCTTTAGATGACGATAAAAGAACAATATTCCATTAGCCTTTTCAAATATTCTCTGTAACCATTCATTTAGTGCTGTCTGTCCTCACAAACACTCATTGTTTTTCTTCCCCACTTACTAACCATCTTTCCGCTGACTGATTAGCATGCAACAATCCCTGTACCTCGGTACACGCGACAATAAACTAACCTAAATTCTTCACACCTTATGCCATAGAGTTTCAGCCATTTACTTAATCCGCCAACAATTGTTAAGTAAACGGTGATCATGAACTCTTTAAAAATATCTTGGTGGTATTTTCTAGATCAAGTTTATTTCTTTTCTAATTCAATGATTCCTGTCATGACTGTTTCCCCTCTCAAAGATACTAAAACTACATATTTCCTTCTCTTTCTGTCTACATTGTCATTCATAGACCCCGCTTTAATTACATTTGGCAGAGGTATCCAAATTCAGACAAAAAAATTTAAATAATTATAGCCAGTGCAAAGAAAAAAGTATCCAACATGTGTACCAGTCATTCACTTCCACCAACAGTTTGATAAGTGCTCCCAGAACCACCCGACTTAATTAAATATTTACCTTGGATTATTCTTGGTTGAATCGCAAGATCAAGTGTTGTCAGAAATCTGAGGCTTACAGAGTGCATGGTACCAGTAAAAAGGAAAACAGTCTTTTCGATGAAAGTTGCTCCCAATGGGAACTAATGATGAAGTTAAAGGGACACACAATCAGGAAGTAGGGCACTGAGGAGTAGGACCACTGATCAGCCAAACATTTACACATGAACCCCATTTTTTATTCTCCCCACATTCCTATTAACCCCCCACTTCCACCCATTCACCCATCAACCAACTAACCTAAGATACACACAAAAAAACTGGAGTAACTCAGCGGGTCAGAGTGTCACTGGAGAAAAGGAATAGATGACTTTTCAGGTCGAGACCCTTCTACAGACCCGAAGCGTCACTATTCCTTCTTTGCAGAGATGCTGTCTGACCCACTGAGTTACTCCAGCTTTTTGTGTGGGTGAATAGAACAAGTTGCCGGAGGAGGTGGTTGAAGCAGGTGCTATCACAACATTTAAGAAACATTTAGACAGGTTCATGGATAGGACAAGTTTAGAGGGATATGGGCAAAATGCAGGCAGGTGAGACCAGTGCAGATGCGGCATGTTGGTCGGTGTGGATAGGTTGGGCCGAAGGGGCCATTTCTCCGCTGCAAGACTTGATGACTCTAGTTATAAGGCACTTTCCCTTTCACAGAAAAAGTTACGGTTAATGAAATACTTCTGAATACTTAGACCCGGAAAAAGCTACCACACCCCAGTGATCCCTTGCATATTTTTCAGAATGCGATATAGATCAGATGTTTAAGATGTATCAGGTTTCGGACTCATTAACCTATACAATACCTTTTTATTATTAACACCCTCCTCTTACTTCCTCATTTTCACTGGCCTCTTGATTCTTCAACATGCCAAGGATTTTGGTGCCTTCTGTGAATATAGCTTGCTGCACAAACAGGGTACATTCACAAGGATTTGTACACCAATAACGGGATTTCAAACTGAAACGTCACCTGTGCATGTTCTACGATGATGCTGCCTGACCTGCTGAGTTACTCCACCACTTTGTCCTTTTGTGTATTAACCAGCATCTGCAGTTCTTTGTTTCTACAATCAATGGCATGACTGCCTTAACAGCATTGATGTACAGAGTGATTTTGTGGTCTAAGTCTATAACTTGCAAGTGGCATTACAATGGGTTAGTGTAGTAAATGAAGGCATATGGTATGCTTGTTTTCATAGGTCAGGGCATTGAGTATCTTCTTCGTGCGTATGGCGTGCACAGCCCAAAGTTGTTAGACAACTTGTTATGTTTGATCTTCTGTTTGTGCACGCCAGGTGCATTGCGTTCGTTGAAACAGGGTGGACTTCGTGAAGGTTGCAATCTCCTACCCCAGGCATTGGGTAAAAGAGTCTGGAAGTCATGATGCAGCTTTATAGGACTTTGGTTATGCTGCATTTGGAGTCAAACTCAAAAAGCTGGAGTAACTCAGCGGGTTAGGCAGCATCTCTAGGGAAAAGCAATACACAACATTTTGGGTTGAGATCATTCTTCAGACTCATTTCTCATTTACAGTGTTGCCTGCAGTTCTGGTTTCCCATTCCAAGAAGGATTTGGAGGCTTTGGAAAGGCGGTTACCAGAATAATGCCTGGATTAGAGGGCATTAGCTACAGGGAAAGGTTGGACACTTAGATTGTTTTCTCTGGAAAGTCAGAGGATGTGGGGTGACTGGTTAGAAGTAAATAAAATTATGTGAGAGACATAGATGAGGTAGACAGTCCGAACCTACTTCCAAGAGTGAAAATATTAAATAAGAGAATTCTTAGCTTTAAGGTCATAAGCAATAAGAGTAGAATTATGCCATTCAGCCCATCAAGTCTACTCCGCCATTCAATCATGGCTGATCTATCTCTCCCATCTTTAAGGTGATAGGGGTAACGTTTAAAGGAGATGTGTGGGAGCACCTGGAGCTTGCTGGGGGTGCAGGCCGGTACAATTGTGCAAGAGACTTGTAGATGAGCATTTGGTTATAAAGTGATTGGAGGGATATGAATTATATGCAGGTTAATAAGGGTATGTCTTGGCATCATGTTCAGCACAGACGGTGGGCTGAAGAGCCAGGTCCTGTGCTGTAATGTTCGTTGTTCTATGTAATCAATGCCTTGCCAGCAAAACCATATATTTAATAACTCAGCGGGACAATAATTAAAAGACTGAATTAAAGTGCAATGCCCACAACTTGCTTGAAACTTATCTGTACCAAGATTACATCCATTGTGTAGAGTCAAGTTCCAATTGAATATCAGTTAGTTAGTTAGTTTAGTTCATTGTCATCTGTAAAGCTTTTGTTGCGTGCAAACTCGTCAGCGGAAAGACAATACATGATTACAATCGAGCCATCCACAGTGTACAGATGTTAAAGGGAATAATGTGAATAATCTTTAGTGCAAGATAAGGTCCGATTAAAGATAGTCCAAGAATCTCCAATGAGGTAGATAGTATCTCAGGACTGCTCTCTAGTTGTTGGTAGGATGGTTCAGTTGCCTGATAACAGCTGGAATGAAACTGTCTCTCAATCTGGAGGTGTGTGTTTACAAACTTCTATACCTCTTGCCTGATGGGAGAGGGGCGGAGTGGCTGGGGTGCGACATCTTTATGCTGGTGGCCAGCATACTGTGCTACCGTAGAAGTGCAGCAGGTCAAGGTGCAGCTAAATACCCTTGGTAGCCACTATGGTAGAGTCATTATGGCAGTGACATTATGGCAGTAAACAAGTAACACAATTTCAGGACATGTTTTGGTCGTGATTTTCACTCAAATATAAATACAGGTGATAAAACAGTCAAAACGAATTGTAACTTTTAATAAAAACTTTGTCAAACAAAATAACTTCCAAAAGTGCAGTTCTAAATTGTACCCTAATGGCAACATAACTAATATGAGAGTAATAGATAGATTATATTCTAATGTATTCAGTGCTTTCCTTAAATCTTCAGCACCACTTTAAATGTACAAATGCATTTCCAAGCAGAAATATAATCTCTCAATATAATCTCTCTCTGACATCCTAACTCCCAAGTAGCAGAGTTAAATAATATTGGTAAACACCTCAAATATATACCTAATTTTGCATTTAGAGCTTTTATATAACACATAGGGCTCATGTTGTCGACCTCCCTGTGGTGAGCCCTGTCAACTGACCTCAGTCGCAGCAGCTCGGCACCAACCAGGAGCATGCGCCCTTTTTAGGGTGGGCATCTACAGATGTCGAACCGAATGGCATCACCCTGCTGCAGCTGAATGCGCAAGACCTCACCAGGCCAAGACCACCATTAATGAACATCTGCTACAGGCCCACAAAGTTATTGCAATCCTGCTCCAAGAGACTCACAAAAGTGATAGCTCCCATCTGAAGATCCCTGGTTATACCCGGGCCGCCTACACCGAGAGCGACACCCATGGGATTGCCACTTTTGTAAGGAACACAGCAAAATGGAAAGCGATTGCAGTGTCCCCTCCTGACTCCGACGTGGAATGGGCAGCAACGCACGTCGAAGGTGTCACGGTCATCAATGTATACAAGCCACCTTCTACCAGGCTCCACAAAGACTCCATCCCCACCTTTGGTCCGCCCTGCATCTACACCGGAGACTTTAACTGCCACAGCACCTGGGGCTACCGTTCAACTAACTCAGATGTCGCTGCACTAGATAACTGAGCCTCAGCTACTGCCGTTCAACTCCTGTACGACCCATAACAACCGGACAGCTTCCACTCTAGCAGGTGGAAAACCACTACCAACCCTGACTTGGCTTTTGCAAACCTGAATGGACCATCCCCACACCGTATCATCCTGGATCACTTCCCGAAATCACAACATCACCCATCTCTGATTATCCTGGACAATCCCATCGAGCCGGTCCCAACCAACCCTGCAAAGAGGTGGAATTTCCGCAAGGCCAGGTGGGACCAGTTCACAAGTCTGGCGGACCTCTGGATCGACAGCCTTCCCAACCCCACCTCCACCAATCTGGACAAAGCCTACTCCGCCTTTTGCAAACTCCTCATCAGGGCAGTGAAGAGTTCCATTCCTCGCGGCTATCATTGCCGGTACAACCCCATATGGGACAAAGAGTGTGATGCATGCTACGATGCATTCCTGGACGCTGAACCTGGCGAAGAGGCTGCCTCCAAGGCTACGGAACTGACAACCTGCTTCGACCAAGAAGCACAGAGAGCGGTGGGAAGAGACAGTCCAAGGAATCGACTTCACACACTCCAGTAGGTTGGCTTGGAAGACCTTCAATCACCTCACCAGTCGAAGTACCCGCCCAAAGCATTGCCTTGTCACGGCCAACTCCATCGCCCACCAGCTCCTGGCCAACGGCCACTTCAAAGACGCGGAGAAGAATCATACTTGTTCTGTCAAACAGTAACCCACTAATCTTTGGAAAGCTCCAGGCGCTGATGGGCTCCTGTCAGCACCCTTTTCCTCTGCAGGACTCTCTCCTGTCATCACTTATTTGAAATGCAGAAAAGCCCAGGGTCCTGATAACATCCCCCCAGAATTCCTGAAACACTGCGGTTCCTAAATGCCAGGTCTTGCTCCGTGAGTTCTACTCCTCTTCCCTCTTTGGTCAGTTCATTCCAAAGATCTGGTGGAAAGTCACCGTCATTGCGCTACCAAAACCAAACAAGCGTGTGGACGACCCAAGGAACTATCGGCCCATCTCACTCCTCTGTGTCCTGTACAAGCTTTTGTACGGGATGCTGCACTACCCACCACATAGTCAAGCTGATCAATGACATCGAAGACAGTTTCGAAAAGGTTCGCAAGGCGGGCGTCACTGGTGGACCTCACCGCCGCCTACGATACAGTGTGGCACCAGGGCCTGATCTTGAAGCTCCTCCACACCATTCCTGACCGCCATTTAGTGCGGTTCCTTGCCAACATCCTGGCCAACTGCAGTTTTGTACTCAAGACCAGCGACGGACAATCTAGCCGACTGCAACGCCTAAGAAACGGAGTCCCCCAAGGCTCGGTACTGGCTCCCATGCTCTTCAATCTCTTTATCAGCGATCTGCCACACACGACCTCACGCCAGTATGGATACGGAGATGACCTGGCCCTACTGCATTGGGACAGGAGTTGGTCAAACGTGGAGGATGTGCTTTCAGTGGATATGGAACTTTTCGTGGGCTGCCTTAAGACCTGGAGATTAAAACTGAGTCTGGTAAAAACCACCACAACGGCCTTTCACCTGAACAACAAGGAAGCTCAACGCCAGCTAACCGTCACCCTCAATAGGTCACCCCTGCCCTATAACCCATTTCCTACATACCTTGGGGTGAAACTAGATCGGCAGCTGACCTACAAGCAACTCCTTGAAGCTCTCCGTGCTAAAGTCTCGGAGCAGAACAACCTCCTGCATTGCTTTGTTAAAGAAGGAACTGCAGATGCTGGAAAATCCTGCATTGTACCTCCTGCATTGCTTGGCTGGATCGTCGTGGGGCGCCAGGACATCTACTCTCCGAACCAGTGCTCTTGCACTCGTGTACAGCGCCGCTGAGTACACCGCTCCAGCATGGTGCCACAGCGCTCATACTAGCAAGCTAGATGCTATCCTCGACGACACCATGTGGATCATCACCGGCTGCCTGCGTCCTACTCCGACAGATCTTCTGCCGGTGCCCGCAGGTATCGCACCCGACAAGCTTCGCAGAGAGTACTTTACCCACAGGCGGGTGTGCAAGGCCCCATCGAATGCCAAACATCCTTTGCACCACCTCGCCCAGGACTCACAGCAACTGGGACCTCAACGCCTGTCATCTCGTCGCCCCTTCTCCCGTCTCGTAGCTATCCTCTGTGGCTCCGGTTTCAACACACTAGGAGCTTGGAGAACCAGCTGGGAACAGACTTCGCGACCTCCTCAATTCACTGTTGCACCGAACACCACAGCCCCACTCGGCTCGGACCTGCCCTGCAAAGAGTGGGTCGCCCTGAACCGGATCCGTACAGGGGTCGGCTGGTTCAACACCAACATGCATCGCTGGGGGCTGCATTCATCAGCAGCCTGCGTGTGTGGAGCAGACCAGCAAACAGCGCAGCACATCATTTTTGACTGCGCTGTCCTCCGCCCCCCTAATGGAGGGGTGGACCTCACGGCCCTCGATAACAGCACATTGAACGGGCTACAGAGCCTGGAGGGCGTTACATAACCTCTGCTGCCTCAAACGCAAGAACAAGAAGAAGATACAACTGTTTAAAGCAGAGTATCTTTGGATTTTGATAGCAGATGAAAACACAAATCACAACTTTGAGCCCAGTTTACAATGTCACTGAACCATAAACGATTTGGACAACACATTTCATACATTAGAATATTCATTTATACACCTGTGATCAGTGTTCAACTCATTAACAGCTTTCATATATACACATAGGTGTCACTCCCATCTGTAGTGCGTCTACAAAAGTCTCGCCAGGCACATGAAAACAAGCAAATGTGGTGTCCCAAAGTACGCCAAGACCAAGTAGCGTGACCTGGTCTGGGAAGTCATCATATTCGAGCAGTAAAGAAGCGCTTGAAGAAATGCACTCGACTCTTCACCTGCAAAACAGAAACAGAGGTCAATAGCTAACCAACATCAACCTAATACAGGTGTCAGAGGTTCTGGGGAGAAGGCAGGAGAATGGGGTTACAAAGGAGAGATAGATCAGCCATGATTCAATGGCGGAGTTGACTTGATGGGCCAAACGGCCTAATTCTTATCCAATCACTTATGAACCTCAACTAATCAGTTCTTTCAAAATTAAACTAATTGGTAAAATACCAAGGTACAGATGTGAAGATTTGTATTTACTTATCATGTTACAAAGATCTGCATTATAATGTACGAATGGGTGGTAGCAGCTTCAATACTATGGTCCAAATGAATGCACTATTCTATGAGCAAACAAGCAATATAGATTCCTTGGCGAACTATTGGACAGGAAGTCTAGATTCTAAACAATCCTCTGTCGCAGTCAATCAGAAAGTGACAGTGCTTCCATGGTTAGTCTTGGATTCCTTGGTGATGGGTGACGTATCCATTCTTACACTATACAGCATGATGAAGGTGGGGAAAGATGAACCTTCATCAGCTGTTTTCTCTTGCTCTCTGTATTCCTAGAAAGGTGTCTTCCACATTTAAGATCTTCTTTTGGTTAAGATGAGATAACCAAATGTATTATTTATTTCGAGATTTGGCTTACACCTTAGCTTGTATTCACTGCGCTCTTTAATACAGAAACAGAGAGATTAGAGATATGCATTTGAAAAACGATTTGCGTGAGTGCAACATGAGACTAATTCAAACACCTCGTGCCTCCCAGGAGAGGAGGAGTTGCTAGGTGAGGGGAGGGGCACCACATGCAGACCTCGAGGCTGGACAAAGAAACCAGGTCAGGTTTTCTGTGTTGTCTGCCTGAATCACCCACTCCAAACCGGTGTACTATATATCTAATTTTTTTTGTTCGTAAGTACATAGAAGCAAGATTTCCAGAGTTGCCCTGTTCACTGGGGTGGGGGTGTTAGGGGCAAGATACAGTGTAAAAGGTCAGAAAATTAGATTAAAACTAGAAAACGAAGAATTGATTAGCAATACTCACCTTCCGTTCCACCACCACCTGTTCACTGGGGTCTATCTTCAAAGCCTCCTCACATTCCTCGTCTGATTCCAGTTGAATGGTTTGCTCCCTGGGTGCTGGTCTGACAGGAAGAGGTTCATGCCTGGAAAGAAAACAGCAGTATAAACGGTAACACAGTAACCCCACCATCTCAATGAAATGTCATAGATACCAAGGGCTGGGAAGAACATATGGCTTTCAAGGAATCTTCTCCAAGGACTTTGAAGCAGCTGCTTTCTGCAGCCAGTGGATTTCTCTACAAGCGGTTTGATGGAGCCGAACAGGAAAGACCATTTCTTGAATTGGAGGAAGCAAGGGTATAGAAACTAGCAAAAATGCCAGGGGAAGAGGAGGAGAAATTATTTTTAATTCAGTAAATTATGACCTAGGTTATATTCCCTTGAAAAGTGGTAAAAAAGACTCAAAAATAATATATTTATTAAAAAACAATTCAAAGGTGCATGTCAAAGAGGAAAGGGGGGGGCATTAAGTGGATAAATCGTTCAGTGCTACTCCAAGCAGAATTCTGTAATTTCACCCACATTGTGTACACATGGTTCTTCAGATTCTATCAAGTAACAGTGGGGGCAGAATTGCTGCCTTACAGCGCCAGAGACCCAGGTTCAATCCTGACTGTAGGTGCTGTTTGTGTGGAGTTTGCAACTTCTCCCTGTTACTGCATAGGTTTCCTCCGGGTATTCTGGTTTCCTCCCGCATCCCAAAAACATGAGGGTTTGTAGGCTATTTGGCTTGGTTAAAATTGTAATTTGTCCCTAGTGTGTAGGATTGCGCTAGTGTACGGGATGATTGCTGGTCGGCGCAGACTCAGTAGGACGAAGGGCCTGTTTCCACGCTGTATCTCTAAAGTCTAAAGCCGAAAGTAACTAACATGTGTCTTTTAACAACCTTGGAAGAATAAGATGTCATTAGTGCGTCCAAAGACTAATGACATCTTATTTTTCCAAGGTTGCTAAAAGTGATGGGCAAAATGGATGTGCCATTTTATTACCATGTTAGCAAACAAGCCGCTACATTGAACTCAGTGACTCAATTCAACTACAAGCAATGCTTCCTCTGCATTTCATCATCTCGTTAGCCAGTTTGTGAAACAGAGGCAACTGTCTTTTCTTTGGATTTGAATCGAGCAGTTGTTTGACTATGCAGTTGTTTGACTATTCAATTGTTTGACTATGCAGTTGTTTGACTATTCAAATCGAGCAGTGTACACTACAAAATTTGCACTGTGCGTTCTGCTGGTCCATTTGAAGCGGAATGGTATGGAGTGACCCTTGTGTGTTTTACACCATTCCCTTTCATGAATTGTGCAAACTCTTGTGAACAGAATTGAGGTCCGTTATCAGACACAATTTCCTCTGGAAATCCATAGGACGCAAACAATTCTCGCAAAATGTCTATTGTTTTGTTCATTGGAAATATCTCAACCCACTTGGAGTGACTATCAATCACAATGAACAATTGTTGTCCATCTAACTCTGCACCAGGCCACCATAGATAGCTTCTAGCTAGACTCTTTGAGACACATTCCCAAATGCTGATCATGAAGATCTCCGAGCAATTTTACTCCGTATCTTTCAGGGATTACAACTCTCACTCCCCACATGACATACTCTTGGTCTACTGAGAGTTCATTCCTACGTACAAAAAAAATGTTTTCAATTCTGCCTCTGAATCCGGCAATTTGTTTGGCCATCCATTTATAACATACTCCTGCACTCTTGACAAAAGTCTGTCAGTGCGAGTAGCCTTCCGAATGTCCCCTGAAGTGATAGGTAACTCATCTACATGAGAGAATTAAAATACGTTCTCTCCGTTTGGGTAACCTCTGATTCCAAAGGTAATCTCGATATGGCGTCAGCATTGCAGACAATATCAATGCCCATCTTTGCATTCAGTCTGCTGCCAGAGTTGGTATGTGTGCTTTTGGATTTAGGATCACTCTCAACGGCTAGTGATCTGTCTCGATTACAAACCTTCTACCATACAAGTATTTGTGAAACCTTCGTAATGCCAAAAATATATGCAAGATCCTCTCGCTCTATTTGTAACTGAGTGTACTAGATGCAAATGCAATAGGCCTCTCCTCTCCATTTTCTAGCCCATGAGAGATCACAGCACCAACACCGTATGGTGAACCATCACATGCTAACATAATTGGATTATTTACATCGTAATGAACAAGTATTGTACTCTCTGCCAACTGAGCTTTACATCACTTGAAAGCTTGGTCACATTCACGTGTCCACTTCCATGGTACATCTTTTCTCAAGATCTCGTTCAAGGGATGTAAACAGGTGGACAGACTTGGCACGAACTTCCCACAATAATGCACTTATCCTAAAAAGGGTCGTATCTCAGATATGTTTCTGGGAGTGGGCGGGTTCTTGATCACATCGACTTTACCCTTGGTTGGGTGTAGACTATCCTTGTCTATCTTATGACCCAAGTAGTCTACCTAGTTCTGAAAGAACTCACACTTTTGTGCCTTCACTCTTACATTGTGTGTCTCAAGGCATTTGAGTACCACTTCCAACCTTTCATCATGTGTCTGCCTGCCAGGGGCTGAGATGAGGATGTCATCCAAGTAACGCACCACACCTTCAATTCCGTCTAGAATTTGTGTCATAAACCCTTGAAAAATCACTGGGGCTGATGATATGCCATATGGGAGCCTATTGAACTGAAACAATCCCAAATGCGTGTTGATAGTCAGCTTGGATTTCAATTCTCTCTAAACTAAACTAATCTAAAACAAACTAAAGGAAGCCGTTCAGCCATTCGCAACAGAATGTCCTCCTCCTTTAACCAGACGGATTCTCCTTCGTCAAGGAGTTGAATAATTTGTGGCTTTACGACACCACCCTACAAATATTAACTGCCGTGTTTGCTACCATCACCAACACTTCATAGTTAGCTGGCCAAAGAATCAAGAGATATTCCCATTTGATGGTATGGCACAATAGAAATGGCACTGATATCCCAGTCCAAGTAGAACCAAACCTTAGCTCAGCCAATTCATTCTTGCAGGAGGACGGATCTTGCTCTGTGCGCTCCTGCTGTGTTGCTTGCTGAAGGGTTTCCAGTTCTTCATTTTCCTACAAAATGTAAATAGTGCTCAATCTTTATACACACATGAATGCAAAACAAGATTACTACATATCTTTGCTGTGTCTATCTTGGAATCTTTTAAATTATAACATAAAATCACAAATATTTAGTCATCATATGCATCCTGAGGAACAAGTCCCATCAATGAGCAATGTCATGGCTTCATCTTTAGTACCTTGAGATTTAGTATCCTGCTCAATTTATTAATTCTTTCAATCTCTTCCTCAACCTCCTGAACTCGCTGCTGTTTGGATTTTGTAAACTTTCTCATTTTGTCCTTTATTTTTTCATTTTCGGCACCAGCTTCCTCAAGCTGCCTCTCCATGTTTTATCGTTTGGTTTCTACATCGCTGAGCTTGAACATCACCTCCTGTTTCTCTTTTCTTGCCGTCTCAACTATTTGCCTCATCTTATCCATCTCATCGCCAATATTTTCATTGGATTGCGAAAGTGATTCATATTCGTGCTTTAATTCGTCGTGCTTGGTCTTCCACTCTGACAACTGTGCCATCTGGGAGTTTTTCAGTGAATCCAACTGTTGAGAATATTATTGTTTCTCGTGAGTTAGGATATCCAGTGTATGCTTCAGACTTTCACAGGCAATGTTCAGGTTCTGTTTCTCTGTGGATATACGATCAGCTTCGGAGAGAAGCCTCTGCCTCTCCTCCTCTTTGCAAGCTGCTGCGTGCTCCTTTATTTGAGAGAGAGACAATTTATTTTCCTTAATAACACATTTCAACCTCTCAGCTTCAGAACTGGCGGCTGCCAATTGCGCTTTAAGTTGTGAAACGGTGTCGTCCATTTCAGAATGGACTGTCCTGAGTTTGACACAATCTTCCACTTTTCAGGCCAGCAGCAAGTCTCTCTCCTCGATGGTGTGCTTCAGTTTGTGAGTTTTCAAGGTCAAGTCTTGGATTTGACTTTGAAGTTTGGAAGTTTGATGTTTTGTATGGATTGCATTTCCAGAGCATGGTGTTCTGCAGCTTTCTTCTGGAGATGTCCAGGCTCATCTCCCTGCTGTTGCAGGGATTTATCTTTCTCTTGCAGAGTCTGCTTGAGCTGACCTGCTTCACACACCAGAACTTGCTCCTGATGTTGCAACCCTGAAATTATCTGGCCCAACTGCTCAAGTTTTGGCTTGGAGCTGTTGCAGTAAATTTGCTTGCTGATTCAATGACATCTCTTCTAGTTCCAATGTAAGCTACGCAGTGGCAGCATTTAAATCATTTACGTCTTTGTTTAATGAGGTTATCAGCCCCTCTTTCTGTGACAATCGATCCTGAAGGCTTGTAAATTCACCAACTTTACTTTGAAATGCAGACTTCATCTCTTCAAGTTCTGCTTTAAGCCTACAATTTTCAGTGTCGAATGCCTGTGCCTGATCCCGCACAAGATGTGTTGTGAGTTCATTCTCATTCACCTTCCCCTGCAGTTGACTGTGCTCAGCAGTCCACCTACTTAAAGATGTGTGAGGTTCTTTATTCTCATTCTGAAGACTTTCTTTATCAATATTCAAAGCACCCATTTGTTTCTGCAACAACACAACTCCATCAGTTTTCTGGACGTTGGCCCTGCAAGTCATGACCTTCAGCAGACGTTTTCTATGTTAACACGTTAATATTAATTTTATTATTAACGTGTTAACATAGTATAACTTACAAGAAAACTTCCACCACCGGGGCGAAACCGGGGGCGCCACAGTCAGCTGTTCGTTCGTTCGTGCCACTGCCTGCTGGTTCAGTCTTCTCCAAGATCTAGTTAAGAAAGAACTGCAGATGCTGGAAAAATCGAAGGTGGACAAAAAATGCTGGAGGAACTCAGCAGGTGAGGCAGCATCTATGGAGAAAAGGAATAGGCGATGTTTCGGGACGAGACCCTTCTTCAGACTGATGTGGGTGGGCGGGAAAAAGAAAGGAAGAGGCGGAGACAGTAGGACTAGAAGGAGAGCTGGGAAGGGGAGGAGGGAGAAGACTATATACAATTAGAGAATGTTGATACCGCTGGGGTGTAGACTACCCAAGCGAAATACCCAAGCTTGTCTCCTCACGACATTTACTGCTGGCTCCAGTCGCAAATCTGAGTTTTCAAGTGATCTGTGCAAGGCATTCATTGATGCTGGAATTCCACAGTGGAAATTGGAAAACAAACCTTTCAGAGGTTTTTTAGAGAAATACATAGAGGAACATATACCAAGCGAGCCATTACAGAAAAATTATGTTGACAGCAACTTCAACATTGTTGTGCAGAAAATTAGAGATGCAGTTGCATGCAACAAAATATGGATGTCAATAGACAAGACAATCGATGCTGTGGGGAGATATGCTGCCAATGTGGTCATCTGTACACTGGCGGCAGGTCAACCATCAAAGGAGTAGTTGTTGACATCGGAAGTATTGGAGAAGTCACACAGCTCAACTATTGCTCAGTTTACATCTTCACTTGCTGTACTTTGGCCAGAAGGTATAAAACACGAAAATGTTCTGTTTGTGACTTAAAGTTTTATTTCCTCATAAATAATAGTATCCTAAATGATAATAGAAACGTTTACTTCCTTGCACAAGAATTCACAATATATTTGTACCACGGAACAACAAAGTTGCTGTATTATCAACCCTTTAAATTTCCCAAATGTAGTTATTTGGTATCAAGCTAAAATGAGTTCACGAACGCTCTACTAATTTGCTTTGATGTATTTTAAATACTTCCCTTGAAAAATACAAATCCGTAAATTATCGGTAGTAACAGAGACAGAAATACTGTGCACACTGGATGGAACCCAATGATTATGAACACCAAACATAAAAATTGGGAGTTAAAATTGATCAGGTTGTCACAATGCCAGAAGCCATCCTTTTGACCATTATGTCCAAAACTGATCTTTATGTTGAACTATTCAAATGTTTATATATAAAGGGGAAAATTCGGTAAAATGACAAATATTGTTGTACTTTCCAGATTTGTCAGTGATTTCCAAAAGTATACTTCTGTCTCTATTGTTTGTCATTTTACTTTTAATATTACAAATTGAACATGTGCTTGATATAATGCGTTCTCATTGTATGAGGCCAGCCATCTCAGTCCAACTTATAATGGCACTGAAAATTGAGTTGAAGGCTTTTTCAGTTTAGCAACTCTGAATATATATTTACCATTCTCAAAACTACTGAAAGCTTTAGACTTTCGAGATGCAGCAGGAAACAGGCCCTTCGGCCCAATGAGTCCAGGGCGACCAGCGATCACCCCGGACACTATCCTGCACACTAGGGACAATTTACAAGTTTTACCAAAGCCAATTAACCTGCAAACCTGTACGCCTTTGGAGTGTTGGAGGAAACAGTAGCACCCGGAGAAAACCCATATGGCCACGTGGAGAACGTACAAACTCGGTACAGACAGCACCCCTGGTCAGGATCGAACCCGGGAATCTGGTGCTGTAAGGCAGCAACTCTACCACTGTGCCACTGTGCTGCCTCCCCCCCCCTCCCAAAACAGAAACATATTTTATTCAACCTTGGCAAAGCTTAAAATTAATAACAGCGTAAAATGTCGAGTGAACTCTAGCATTAAATTTCCACAGATATATAAAATCAAAGTTTAAACTGAAAGTTTCAGACTGAGCACATACACATAAGCTTTTGGTCAGCCGTGGTCTGCTTTGTCCATCATTGATCCTGTCCTCGTCTCTGAAGATCCCCCAGTTCCTCCTCCAGTTCCTGCAGTTCTGAGATCAAATCTGGATCAGAGCAGCCAGGAAAGAACCAGTCATCCTCAATCAGTTTTGTGCCACAGGAAGACACGTCATTCAGAAAGACAGCATTGAACACAGACAAATATAGACTGATTGGACCCCAGTGACCATCGCTAACTTGTGGCTTCCCCAAGTTAAGGTGTTAGTTTCTGACTGGGCTAAAACACCTTGCAGCTGGCTGGTGGCTTTAAGTTTTAAAAGCTTGCAGAAACAAAGCTAAATTTACATCACTGGTATTCCAGAGACAACTAATACCAATACTCATTTATGTATTGATATTATTTCAGTATTTTTTCCAGGAGAGGCAGATTTGTCATTTAACCTGCAAATCCATTAATAAACTGAGTGAAGCCTGTGTCATTCATGGTCATTTGGACAAAAAGGTAAGTGTTTTACCTTTGCAATTACCAATGTAAATAGAGAGGGAAAATAAATCCTTTCACATTGAAAAGTTATCAGGAAGTTTGGTTCATTTTACTTACATCAGGTAATGGATGGAATAAACGATGGTTAAAAACAGTGTTCCCTTTCACTACTAAATAGTCCAAAGAGTTGTACAACACAGAAACATGCCCTTTTCCATCCAATGTGTCTGTGCCGACTATCATGCCATCTATATTTACCCCACTTGCCTGTGTTAAATAAACCTCCTAGTCTTTCAGTGAAACTTGCGTATTCATAAAAACTCACTCTAAAGTATGTAATTGGAAATTTAACTGCATGTTTAATGCAGAGCTAAATGTTATAAAATGATTAGATTACTGAATTAACTAAAGAATTCAATTAAAGTATATTTTAGTTGGGGTTTATAATAATTTTGGAAAATGAGCGATAGCTTTAACTGGATTCTACTAATCATTTTAGTACATTACTAGGGCATTCATTTCATCAGGTCCCACATGGTAGGTGAGTGCAGAAGATTTGGGCACATGCAATGCAAGGTGGGCTAGCCAGTTGGATCTAAATAGGAGGCAGTGATGGAAGGATATTTTTCTGATGGGAAATCTGTGATTATTGTGATACCACGGGGATCACAGCTGAGATTTCTGTTTGGTAATAACAGCTTGGATCACAATGTAGGATGTAAGCTTGCAGATGACATGAAAATTGGTGGTTTATGGAGAGCGAAGAGGTTTGTCCAAGGTTACAGCAGGATATAGATGAGATGGAAAGTTGGGCGGAGCACAGGCAGATAGAATTTGGGAAGTAAAAATGGTTGTAGGACTTAGGTCAGGGCACTGATGAATGTTGATGAATAGAGACTTAGAGGTCCAAATCCAAAGTTCTCAAAATGTAGCAGGGCAACAGACTGGTGAAGAAAGCATATGGCATGTTTGCCGTCGTAGCTGTGGGTATAGAATATAAGAGTTGGGATGTTTTATTGCAACTTTACAAAACACGAGTTAGGCAACACTTGAAGGATTGTGTGCAGTTCCTGTCAGCACACTATGTATGAACTGCAGAGGCTGGTTTACAAAAACAGACACAAAGTGCTGGAGTAACGCAGCATCTCCGGTAACATGGAAAGGTGATGTTTCAGGTTGGGCCCCTTCTACAGTCTGATCAGCGATAGATTTGGAGAAAATGGAGAGAAAATTCACAAGGATGTTGCCTGGATTGGAGAACTTTAGTTATGGGGACAAACTGGATAGATGGGACTCTTTTTCCCCGGAGTGAGAAAGTTAAGGTGGGTCCTGATAGAAGTATGTAAGATTATGTGAGGCAGGGTAGAGCCAAAATCTTTTTTCCATGGTAGAGTTACAAAACAAGAGAACATAGGTTTAAGGTGAGAAGAGGGAGTTGTAAAGGCGATCTGAGGGAAAGTTTATTTCTCTCCCCCGAGAGGGCTTTATATCTGGAACTCGCTGCCAAAGGAGGCAGAATCAAATGCAATTACAACATTTTTAAAGTAATTTTAGACAAACACGTAATAGGCAAAGCATAGAAGGAGACATTTATAAAGCAGGCAAATGAGATAAGTGTAGATGGGAAACAAAAATCAGCATGGACATGGTGAGATGAAAGGCCCATTCCTGTGCTGCACAACTCAGATTCTAATTACATCATCATACTAGGCAAAATATTTTGAACCATCTGTTGTCATCATAAACTAATTACGGAAACAATTCAGCATTGCTGTAAGTAATTATAAGCAGCCATGAGAGGCTTAAGGGTGTAAAAGAACCAAGGACTAAAGCGATTCACAAATAAAAGAAAGCTTGTAGCAGCTAACAAGCAACATTTGTTCTGAACAAATGGATGGAACAAGGGGAGAAAATTCAGCCTAAACAAATTTTCAGGGTACAGAATTCCAGCGATTCACCACCCTTCACAATGGGAAATTCCTACACATCTCAGTGTCCCTTTATCTTGTATCTAGGGTTCCAACCCAAAACACCCCCTATTCCTTTTCTCCAAAGATGCTGCTCTGACCCGCTGAGTTACTCCAGTATTTTGTGTCTATCCACATGTTCAACACTCACGCACAAATGGAAACATGTCAACATCTTCACGGGCATGCTCCATTGAGATGTTTAGAATTTTGAATAAGGTCACCCCTAATTGCTCCAAACACCAAAGAACACATTCAACTCCCTTGCTGCTTACGATCGGACAACACTCTCGTTGGTCGAATTAGCCTCGCATTGTGCGATATGTTTAATCAGCATTTACATATTTTAATTAGAACGAAATAAGTATCAGATCCAAATTAAGATGTCCAATGAAATACAGAAGTATTTTAATTACAATTATTTTAAAGTGGATTGTATTATGAAATATTTATGCAAGAAATCATCCAAATCTTTAATTTTAGGGGCCATCAGATTATGGATAGCAGATGTAACCAGTTTGCAAATCCAGGACATTTCATCCATTCAAGTAGATTTCCCTGGATTGTTGTGGAGAAGGCTGCAAAGCAGCATAGTTTGTATCAGTATTCAAAACCATGGGAAAACTTCATGATTTCCAAAGTCAAGTCCAAAATCCAAAGTTCCAACGTTCATAATATAATAACCAAAAACATTTAAACATTACAACAACCTCAAAATCAGCACAACTATCTTCATAAATATTCTGTCTCTACAATTAATCTACCTTGGGGAAACCACTCGGAAGAAATGTCACTGGCTTATAGACACAAACAGGCAAGACACACAGCAATCATTAGCTTGTCAATAGCAAGATAATTTTTTACTTCAACGAGGGACAGGAATACTTGGGCGTAAAAATAAACCGAATATCAGTTCTGGGGAGGGTGGGATGTAAACTATATGCTAATGCATTTGCCAACTAACTCATTAGCAAATATTAAAAGTGAAATGATTGTGGCAAAAATAATTTTCCCATCTGTTTTGTGATTTGGAGTTTTGTGATTTGCAAAGGATGTTATATTCAAATGAAATTTGACTCAACATGCAAAGCAACAAAGATCATTTAAACACAATAATTTATGGCCTCATGCAAAGTAGGCCAAACATTCACTATTGTGCAATGGTAAAGGTTGCATAGGAAGGTAGGAATGATCAATGGCAAATCATATTCCACAGGAATTGCGCATCGACACTTCTGAGCAGGTGAATATCAATTAAGTCACAGCATAATTTAGCTAGTGCAGTGCTAGTAAGTAGAGGTGCACTCGTCTTTCAAGTCATCAAGATCACTAATCAAGTCATTCACTTCTTAAATATTTTAAATTAAAACAAAGTAAACTGTATGATTCGTTCCAAGTGAGAACCAGAGAGCACCGCAATTTACCTTCTCTTTCTTCCTCAAGTTGCTTCATCCTTAATTCCATGACAGTCCTCTCATCGTTCTCATGGCTCGGTGTTGGCTTATAAACCATTTCTCGCCACTTCATCAGGCGGCTGTGCAGTTCCTCTGCAGATTCAGATTCACTTGTCTACAGACACATTACACACAAAGCAACATCATCCACTCATCTAACTGGCCAATTAGATGTTTGATGCCATAAGAAACAGAAGCGGCATGATACAAGAGTAATGATTCTCTATGTTTGCCTCCCGGACATATTTGATTAACAAAATAGCAAGCTGATTTAGAGTTATAATAGCAAGCAAGTTTAGAGTTATTCAGCAAGACGACCAGAGGTGTGATAAGCATTAAAAACGGAACTTCATGGTGAAAAATATAGTTTTTAAAAGTTTACCATTTTTTATTTTCTGCTGGAAATGATTTGATGATTTCAGTGATTTTCAGATATAAGTAAAATTATTTTAATTGTCTTTAAGATAAATGGACCTATGGGCAATGAAGCACTGACTTGTTCCTTTTAATCTACACCTTCAAAACATATTGTTACATGTCATTAGAATTGCAAGTTGTAGAATTGGATAATTGGAAACTTATATTACATAAAATCAGCTCTTGAGCCTTATTCATTCTATCACGTGATCATGGCTGATTTCATCTTTGATCTAAATATTTACCTAATCCCCATAAACCTCAATTTTCCCACAGTGTAAAATTCTAGCTGGCTAACCCTTGAATATACTGAATGGTTCTCCACCCACAGCTCCGGAGGGTAAAGAACTCAAAAGATTCTCAACCCTCAGAGGAGAAATGTCAGGTACTTTGGATCCGTCTTCACTGAGGAGGACACAATCTTCCTGATGTACTAGTGGCCAGAGGATCTGGGGTGACGGAGGAACTGAAGGAATTCCACATTAGGCAGGAAATAGTGTTGGGTTGACTGATGGGACTGAATAGACAATAGACAATAGGTGCAGGAGTAGGCCATTTGGCCCTTCAAGCCAGCACCGCCATTCAATGTGATCATGGCTGATCATCCCCAATCAGTACCCCCCGTTCCTGCCTTCTCCCCATATCCCCTGACTCCGCTATTATTAAGAGCCCTATCTAGCTCTCTCTTGAAAGCATCCAGAGAACCTGCCTCCACCGCCCTCTGAGGCAGAGAATTCCACAGACTCACCACTCTCTGTGAGAAAAACTGTTTCCTCGTCTCCGTTCCAAATGGCTTACTCCTTATTCTTAAACTGTGGCCCCTGGTTCTGGACTCCCCCAACATCGGGAACATGTTTCCTGCCTCTAGTGTGTCCAAGCCCTTAACAATCTTATATGTTTCAATGAGATCCCCTCTCATCCTTCTAAACTCCAGAGTGTACAAGCCCAGCTGCTCCATTCTCTCAGCATATGACAGTCCCGCCATCCCGGGAATTAACCTTGTAAACCTACGCTGCACTCCCTCAATAGCAAGAATGTCATTCCTTAAATTTTGCTGATAAATCCCCAGGGCCTGATGGTCTGCATCCCAGGGTACTTAAGAAAGTGGCTATAGAAATCGGGACGCATGTTTTATAGATTCAGGAACAGTTCCTGTGGATTGGAGGGTAGCTAATGTTATCCCGCTTTTTGAAAAAGGCGGGAGAGAAAACAGGGAATTATACACCAGTTAGCCTGACATCGGTGGTGGGGAAGATGCTGGAGTCAATTATAAAAGATGATATAGCGGCACATTTGGATAGCAGTAACAGGATCGGTACAAGTTAGCATGGATTTACGAAGGGGAAATCATCCTTGACTAATCTTCTGGAATTTTTTGAGGATGTAACTAGGAAAATGGACAAGGGAGAGCCAGTGGATGTAGTGTACCTGGACATTCAGAAAACATTTGATAATGTCCCGCATAGGAGATTAGTGGGCAAAATTAGGGCACATGGTATTGGGGCTAGAGTGCTAAATGGATAGAAAATTGGTTGGCAGACAGGTAACAAAGAGTAGGGATTAACAGATCCCTTTCAGAATGGCAGGCAGTGACTAGTTGGGTACTGCAAGGCTCTGTGCAGCTATTTACAATATACATCAATGATTTAGATGAAGGGAATCAAAGTAACATTAGCAAATTTGCAGATGACACAAATCTGGGTGGCAGTGTGAACTGTGAGGAGGATGCTTTGCAGGGTGACTTGGACAGTTTGGGTGAGTGGGCAGATGCATGACAGGTGCAGTTTAATGTGGATAAATGTGCCGTTATCCACTTTGGTGGCAAAAAACAGGAAGGTTGATTATTATATAAATGGTGTCAAGTTGGGAAAAGGGGAAGTACAACAGGATCTGGGGGGTCCTTGTTCATCAGTCAATGAAAGTAACCATGCAGGTACAGCAGGCAGTGAAGAAAACGAATGGCATGTTGAACTTCACAACAAGAGGAGTTGAGTATAGGAGCAAAGAGGTCGTAGAAACATAGAAAATAGTTGCAGGAGGAGGCCATTCGGCCCTTCGAGCCAGCACCGCCATTCATTGTGATCATGGCTGATCGTCCCCTATTAATAACCCATGCCTGCCTTCTCCCAATATCCCTTGACTCCACTAGCCCCTAGAGCTCTATCTAACTCTCTCTTAAATCCATCCAGTGATTTGGCCTCCACTGCCCTCTGTGGTAGGGAATTCCATAATTTCACAACTCTCTGGGTGAAAACGTTTTTTCTCACCTCAGTCTTAAATGACCTCCCCTTTATTCTAAGACCGTGGCCCTTGGTTCTGGACTCGCCCAACATTGGGAACATTTTTCCTGCATCTAGCTTGTCCAGTCCTTTTATAATTTTATATGTTTCTATAAGATCCCCTTCGTCCTTCTAAACTCCAGTGAATACAAGCCTAGTCTTTTCAATCTTTCCTCATATGACAGTCCCGCCATCCCAGGGATCAATCTGGTGAACCTACGCTGCACTGCCTCAATCACAAAGATGTCCTTCCTCAAATTAGGAGACCAAAACTGTACACAATACTCAAGATGTGGTCTCACCAGAGCCCTATACAACTGCAGAAGAACCTCTTTACTCCTATACTGAAATCCTCTTGTTATGAAGGCCAACATTCCATTAGGTTTATTCACTGCCTGCTGTACCTGTAAGCCAACTTTCAGTGACTGGTGTACAAGGACGCCCAGGTCTCGCTGCACCTCCCCCTTACCTAACCTAACCCCATTGAGATAATAATCTGCCCCCTTGTTTTTGCCGCCAAAGTGGATAACCTCACATTTATCTATATTATACTGCATCTGCCACGCATCTGCCCACTCACTCAACTTGTCCAGGTCACCCTGCAACCTCCTAACATCCTCTTCACAGTTCACACTGCCACCCAGCTTTGTATCATCCGCAAACCTGCTAGTGTTGCTCCTAATTCCCTCTTCCAAATCATTAATATATATGGTAAACAGTTGCGGCACTCCACTCGCCACTGCCTGCCATTCTGAAAAGGACCCGTACACTCCTACTCTTTGCTTCCGGTCTGCCAACCAATTTTCTATCCATGTCAACACCCTACCCCCAATACCATGTGCTCTAATTTTAGTCACCAGTCTCCCGTGCGGGACCTTATCAAAGGCTTTCTGAAAGTCTAGATACACTACATCCACTGGCACCCCTTCATCCATTTTACTTGTCACATCCTCAAAAAATTCCAGAAGATTACTAAAGCATGATCTCCCTTTCATAAATCCATGTTGACTTGGACTAATCCTTTTACTGCTATCCAAATGCCCCATTATTACCTCTTTAATAATTGACTCCAGCATCTTTCCCACCACCAAAGTCAGGCTAACTGGTCTGTAATTCCCCGTTTTCTCTCTCGCTCCGTTCTTGAAAAGTGGGATAACATTAGCTATCATCCAATCCACAGGAACTGATCCTGAATCTATTGAACATTGGAAAATGATCACCAATGCATCCACTATTTCTAGAGCCACCTCCCTGAGGACCCTGGGATGCAGACCATCAGGCCCAGGGGATTTATCATCCTTCAGTCCCATTAGCCTACCCAATACTATTTCTCGCCTAATGAAAATTTCTTTCAGTTCCTCTACCCCCTTAGATCCTCTGTCCTCCAGTACATCTGGGAGATTGTTTGTGTCTTCCTTAGTGAAGACAGATCCGAAGTACCTATTCAACTCTTCTGCCATTTCCTTGTTACCCATAATAATTTCACCCGTGTCTGCCTTCAAGGGACCCACATTTGACTTTGCTACTCTTTACCCCTTAACATATCTAAAGAAGCTTTTACTGTCCTTCTTTATATTCCTGGCCAGCTTCCCCTCGTACTTCATCTTTTCAGCCCCTATTGCCCGTTTTGTTTCCTTCTGTTGTCCTATAAAAGTTTCCCAATCCCCTGGCTTCCGGCTACTCTTTGCTGTGTTATACATCTTTTCTTTTAGTTTTATTCTATCACTAACTTCTCTTGTCACCCACGGTTGCCTCCTACTCCCCTTAGAATCTTTGTTACTTTTTGGAATGAAATGATCCTGCGTCTCCCGGATTATGCCCAGAAATTCCTGCCATTGCTGTTCCACCGTCATTCCTGCTAGGATCCCTTTCCAGTCTACTTTGGCCAGCTCCCCTCTCATGCCTTCATAGTCCCCTTTGTTCAGCTGCATCACTGCCACTTAATATTTAACGTTCTCCTTCTCAAATTGCAGATTAAAACTAATCATATTATGATCACTACCTCCAAGCGGTTCCTTTACCTCGAGTTCTCTTATCATATCTGGTTCATTGGACAACACTAAATCCAGAATTGCCTTTTCTCTGGTCGGCTCCATTACAAGCTGCTCTAAGAATCCATCTCGGAGGCATTCTACAAACTCTCTTTCTTGGGGTCCTTCCTGAACCAACCTGATTTTCCCAGTCTACCTGCATATTGAAATCCCCCATCACCACAGTGGCATTACCTTTGTTACATGCCAGTATTAACTCCTGCTGCAACTTATACCCTACATCCAGGCTACTATTTGGGGGTCTGTAAATAACACCAATTAGTGTCTTCTTGCCTTTACAATTCCTCAACTCAATCCACAGTGACTCTACCTCGTCAGTCCGTCTTCCCTCGCAAAGGACTGAATTCCATCCCTCACCAGCAGAGCTACCCCCCCCCCCTCCTCTGCCCACCTACCTGTCCTTTCTATAGGATGTATAACCCTGAATATTAAGTTCCCAGGCCCGATCCTCCTGCAGCCACGTCTCAGTAATCCCCACAATGTCATATCTACCAACCTCTAACTGAGCCTCAAGCTCATCTACTTTACTTCTTATACTTCGCGCATTCATATACAATACTTTTAATTCCTTACGCATCTTACGTTTCACATCGATCCCTATTACACTTGGCCATACTCTCCTATCCCTTTGTGAGCTTTCTTTCCTGTTAATTCTGGGGTCATTAACCATCCCTTTACTCTCTTTCCCTTTAACTCCATCCTCCACTATCCCATTTGACACCCCACTGCAGGTCCTTCTGCAGTTGTATAGTGCCCTAGTGAGACCACATCTGGAGTATTGTGTGCAGGATATTCTTGCTATTGAGGGAGTGCAGCATAGGTTTACAAGGTTAATTCCCAGGATACCGGGACTATCATATGTTGAGAGAATGGAGAGGCTGGGCTTGTATACTCTGATGTTTAGAAGGATGAGAGGGAATCTTATTGAAACAGATAAGATTATTAAGGGCTTGGACACGCTAAAGGCAGAAAACATGTTCCCGATGTTGGGGGATTCCAGAACCAGGGGCCACAGTTTAAGAATAAGGGGTAAGCCATTTAGAACGGAGACGATGAAACACTTTTTCACACAGAGAGTTGTGAATCTGTGGAATTCTCTGCCTGGTTCTCTGGAAACTTTCAAGAGAGAGCTAGAGGGCTCTGAAAGATAGCGGAGTCAGGGGATATAGGGAGAAAGCAGGAACGGGCTACTGATTGGGGATGATCAGCCATGATTGCATTGAATGGCGGTGCTGGCTTGAAGGGCCGAATTGCCTACTCCTGCACCTATTGCCTATTGTCTATTGCAGCTTTGAAGCCAATCTTTATCCTGAGGCTATGCCCTAGACTAAAGGACGTTCTTTTTGGAAGATGAGGTAAAATGTCTTTACCCAGGGGGTGATGAATCTGTGGAATTCTTTGCCACAGATGGCTGTAGAGGCCAAGCCAGTGGATATTTTTAAGGCATAGATAGATTGATTAGTACAGGTGTCAGAGATTATCAGAAGAGGGTAGAAGAATGGGGTCAGGAGGGAGTAATTGATCAGCCATGATTGAATGGTGGGGTAGACTCGATGGGCCGAATGACCTAATTCTACTCCTATTACTTATGACCATATAATATTAATAGGTAAAATTACCCAAACTAGAGTAAAAAGTCTGGAAATACTCTGTTGCTTCCCCAACCACACTAGCTAATTCAGTAGACTTTCTTTATGTCCAAGGTGTGTGGTAATGCATACAGAAACCATCTGGTGTGGAAGCAAATAGCACCCCTCAGATGCAAGCATCAAGCCAAAAAGTAAGCATGATAAACGAAAAGAGCAAAATAAAAATGTACTTAAATGACCCATTAAAAAAAAAATCTGAATAAGCAGCATAAAATACAATGTAATATTAATTAGCAGGATACTTGAGACTGTTGAATCTGTGCAGAATGCACACACTTGGAATTAAGATTGTATGTGTAGGAATTAAATGCAGCCCAAATTTTCCCAACCTGGGAAGTTGCTCCCTTGGTAGCTTGTTCTAAATCTGCTTGCATTTTCTGTTGTTCCTCTTCATATTGGTCCAATTTTGTTAGAAGCTTCTCTGTAAGAAAACACGTATCACCATTTAAATAAAGAGAACGAGGAAGGGTCCTGACCCGAAACGTCACCCATTCTTTCTCTCCACAGATGCTGCATGTCCCGCTGACTTATCCCAGGTTTATGTGTCTATCTTCGGTTTAAACCAGCAACTGCAGTTCCTTCTTACACAAGAGAATGAAGGATCTCGAACCAAATAACCCTTCCATTCTCTCCCTCTCCCCGTCTCTCCCCCACCCTAGTCCTCTTGCTAATTTCACTATTTGTATTCCTTCATTATCACCTCATCCCCAGCCAACAATGGACCATTGTCGGCTCCACCCTCCCTGAGTCATCGATGCAGGCTCTGCTTTGTTAAGTACCTCCCCATACCTCTAATTTCCCCCTCCCTGACTCTCAGTCTGATGAAGCGTCTTGACCCGAAACATCACCTATTCTTTTCTCCAGAGATGCTGCCTGACCTGCTGACTCCAGCATTTTGTGTCTATCTTCAGTGTAAACCAGCATCCCCAGTTCCTTCTTACCCAATTAAAGTCATACTATACACACACCATTTTGTGCCTCGACGTGTTGTAGCCAGTTCACTTTCAGGTGTAACTGTTCGTTCTCCTCTTCAAAGTCAACCGCTACGTCTTTGAGCTCCAGCAGCAGCTTCTGAGAAGGTACAAGCTGGGTAGAAATAAGTTTAGTGTCAATTAAAGCCAAGGGATTTCTATTGGTCTGTAAAATAGTCACCATTCAAATTTATGGCTTTTTGACTCTACAGGCAGGTAAGACTAGTGTAGATGGCGCGTGTTGGTCAGTGTGGGCAAGTTGGGCCAAAGGGCCTGTTTCTGAGCAGTATGACTCTAAATAATTTTAGCATGCATTATACTTTTAATGTGCCATTGTGACAGCTCCATTCTACCACAATTATTTTATGATTGAATTTTCCTGCAGGCTCACATCTATCCCATGTCACTTACTCTTCAGAAAGGGGTTCTACATGGAATGGAGTGAGCAGTGAAATGTAGTGAAGCACTCCTTCATACAGTTGAGCCCAGATTAAAAATCTACAATGTACATAACTAACTTTAAAAAAAAAATGTGGTTCCCACAATGCTTGAACATTTTCACGGAATAACACACCATCAATTTTCCTGTTTTTTATAAGATAAAGTCATTTCATTCTAGGTAAATGGCAACCAGATTAATATTCAGTTAATCATCACCAGGCGCAAGGGATTTTTATTTGGGGTACCTGTACATTGTCCAGCTCCTCTTGAATCTGGTTGATTTTCGATTTGGACGAAGCTTCCATTGTCATGAACCCGGCCTCTGATTTTTCAGCCTCTTGCGTCATAAGCCTCACTTGTTCTTTAAGAAAGAGAAAGGAAAAAACACCCATAATGATCTGATATTTGTTGCAAAAAAAGCAACACCTCCACAATTTGCCATTTTTTCCACCGCAGTTAATGGCAATCAGTGAAAATCATATGTTCTACTAATTACCAGCATTTGAAATCATAAAATATCCTTGAAATGCTACAATTCATTAAGCTTGAAGATTTGTAAGGCAAAATGGTAATGCCATTTACATATTTATCCAATGATAAATTCCTTAACTATCACTAGTGAGAAAAGATTAGAAGCTTGAATAAAGCTCCACAGAAAATGTGTATCCTCAACATTTAGGAAATTACGGTATGAAGTTACTTAATCCCAAAACAAACAAAATGATCATTCTCCACTGGCTCCATTAAAACCCTTATTTATTTTAAATTACTCCAATTAAATATCCTCTACTGCTGCTGAATATAGTCTCTCTAAACCATCATTGTATCTTGTCCCTGGTTTCACCCTCTCTTCCGTAAACTGTCATGCAAACACAGCTCAAGACTCACAAACAGAAGACATTCATGGAGTTAATGAAGTGTCCTGGTTGCTCTGTGGTCTTCTCATTAAAAGCTATTTGAAATTAAAATACTTTGATGTACCATTTCCGGCAAGGGCATTGGGAATGGTAAAATGTCTTCAAATTATTTTATTTAGAGATATAGCGTGGAAACAGGCCCTTCGACCCACCTGTCTGTGCTGACCAATGATCCTCGCACACTAACACTATTCTACACACATTAGGGATAATTTACCATTATCCCAAGTCAATTAACCTACAAACCTGTACGTCTTTGGCGTGTGAGGAAACCGGAGCACCTGGACGAAAACCCACAGGGAGAACATACAAACTCCTTACAGACAAGCACCAGTCAGGATCAAACCCAGGTCTCTGGCGCTGAAAGGCAGCAACTCCACCGCTGCGCCACCAGGCCGCCCTTCACGATGTCATGATTTAACTATCAGCATTCTCTCAAAATTAAAATTCAGTGATAGCGATGTTTAAAGGATTCAAGAAGAGAATGTTTTGAAAAGCATCTGTACGAATCTGTCCAAATGACTACTGTGTTTTCCTGTCAGCCATTTGGCAGACCCTCACAAAAGCTTATCAAAGAATTATTTTCTTCAATCCTTTAAACATCACTATCTTCTGATCAAGGAATCTGACCAGAATACCCGAGTGAAAACAACTTAGATTTCATGCTACTTTTCCTGATCACTGATTGTACCAACCATTTACCAACATAGAAACAGAAACATAGAAAATAGGTGCAGGAGTAGGCCATTCGGCCCTTCGAGCCTGCACCGCCATTCAATATGATCATGGCTGATCATCCAACTCAGTATCCTGTACCTGCCTTCTCTCCATACCCCCTGATCCCTTTAGCCATAAGGGCCACATCTAACTCCCTCTTAAATATAGCCAATTAACTGGCCTCGACTACCTTCTGTGGCAGAGAATTCCACAGATTCACCACTCTCTGTGTGAAAAATGTTTTTCTCATCTCGGTCCTAAAAGACTTCCCCCTTATCCTTTAACTGTGACCCCTTGTTCTGGACTTCCCCAACATCGGGAACAATCTTCCTGCATCTAGCCTGTCTAACCCCTTAAGAATTTTGTAAGTTTCTATAAGATCCCCCCTCAATCTTCTAAATTCTAGCGAGTACAAGCCGAGTCTATCCAGTCTTTCTTCATATGAAAGTCCTGCCATCCCAGGAATCAGTCTGGTGAACCTTCTCTGTACTCCCTCTATGGCAAGAATGTCTTTCCTCAGGTTAGGAGATCAAAACTGTACGCAATACTCCAGGTGTGGTCTCACCAAGACCCTGTACAACTGCAGTAGAACCTCCCTGCTCTTATACTCAAATCATTTTACTATGAATGCTAACATACCATTCGCTTTCTTCACTGCCTGCTCCACCTGCATGCCTACTTTCAATAACTGGTGTACCATGACACCCAGGTCTCGTTGCATAATAGTCTACTTTCCTGTTTTTGCCACCAAAGTGGATAACCTCACATTTATCCACATTATACTGCATCTGCAATGCATTTTCCCACTCACCCAGCCTATGATTCGTCAGACATGATTTACCTTTCATAAATCCATGCTGACTTTGTCCAATGATTTCACCACTTTCCAAATGTGCTGCTATCCCATCTTTAATAACTGACTCTAGCAGTTTCCCCACTACCGATGCTAGACTAACTGGTCTGTAATTCCCCGTTTTCTCTTTAATCGGTCTTTAATCCATTCAATTTACCTAACACCACTTCCCGGCTAACCTTGATTTCACTCAGTTCCTCGATCTCATTTGACCCCCGGTCCCCTGCTATTTCCGGTAGATTATTTATGTCTTCCTTAGTGAAGACAGTACCAAAGTAGTTATTCAATTGGTCTGCCATGTCCTTGTTCCCCATGATCAATTCACCTGTTTCTGACTGCAAGGAACTACATTTGTTTTAACTAATCTTTTTCTCTTCACATATCTATAAAAACTTTTGCAGTCAGTTTTTATGTTCCCTGCCAGTTTTCTTTCATAATCTATTTTCCCTTTCCTAATTAAGCCATTTGTCCTCCTCTGCTGGACTCTGAATTTCTCCCAGTCCTCTGGTAGGCTGCTTTTTCTGGCTAATTTGTATGCTTCATCTTTTGCTTTGATACTATCCCTGATTTCCCTTGTAATCCATGGATGCACTACCTTCCCTGATTTATTCTTTTGCCAAACTGGGATGAACAATTGTTGTAGTTCATCCATGCAGTCTTTAAATGCTTTCCATTGCATATCCACCGTCAACCCTTTAAGAATCAATTGCCAGTCAATCTTGGCCAATTCACGTCTAATACCCTCAAAGTTACCTTTCTTTAAGTTCAGAACCCTTGTTTCTGAATTAACAATGTCACTCTCCATCCTAATGAAGAACTCAACCATATTATGGTCACTCTTGCCCAAGGGGACACACACAACAAGACTGCTAACTAACCCTTCCTCATTACTCAATACCCAGTCTAGAATAGCCTGCTCATTCGTTGGTTCCTCTACATGTTGGTTTAGAAAACTATCCCGCATACATTCCAAGAAATCCTCTTCCTCAGCCCCCCTGCCAATTTGATTCACCCAATCTATATGTAGATTGAAGTCACCCATTATAACTGTTTTACCTTTGTTGCACGCATTTCTAATTTCCTGTTTGATGCCATCCCCAACTCCACTACTACTGTTAGGTGGCCTGTACACAACTCCCACTAGTGTTTTCTGCCCCTTAGTGTTTCACAGCTCTACCCATATCGATTCCACATCCTCCAAGCTAATGTCCTTCCTTTCTATTGTGTTAATCGCCTCTCTAACCAGCAACGCTACCCCACCTCCTTTTCCTTTCTGTCTATCCCTCCTGAATATTGAAAATCCCTGGATGTTCAGCTCCCAGCCTTGGTCACCCTGGAGCCATGTCTCCGTGATCCCAACTATATCATATTCATTAATAACTATCTGCACATTCAACTCATCCACCTTATTATGAATGCTCCTTGCATTGAGACACAAAGCCTTCAGGCTTGTTTTTACAACACTCTTAGCACTTATACAATTATGTTGAAAAGTGGCCCTTTTTGAATTTTGCCCTGGATTTGTCCAAAAATAACCAATGAAGTATATTTTTAAGTGTGATTAGTGATAAAATATGGGAATTACAGCAACCAATTTGCATACACAAAATCTCATGAGGTTACAGGGACGAGATAATTACACAGCAAAACAGATATTAAGTGATGTTTTGTCATAAAATCCACTCCATTCCTCTAATGCTAGAATATTTTAAGGCAAACCTACTCCCTACCATGAGACGACAGATGTACAAATCTGCAGTAGGAACATTTATGGCCAAAAATATTAACAGCTCAACTGAGTAATTACCTTCCAGTTCTTTAATCTTCCGTTCGGTGAAATAATTTAAAGAACCAGTTGCCTGTTCTGCAAGTGGTGCACAGAACTTGGCGTGAGGTGTTAAAAGTTGGAGATCTTTATGAAGTTGTAAACAGCACTGATCTTTCTGCAATGTTTTTTGTGCATGTTTCTCCCTGATTTTACGGAGCTGAGTGCTGTGTTTACTTTTGAGATTTTTAAAATCTGCCTTGTGACTTTCTGTCAGATCTCGGACCTTGGTTCGCATGCTGAGCTCTTCAGCCAGAAGCTTGTCCTGGAGATTTTCACTTTCGATCTCAACCTCCCTCAAATCTTCAACCAACTCCTAAAAAATTAAAAAATAGCCAAATTAAACTCAAGAGACTTTCGGGAGCCTAATGGGCCTGTTCCACTTAGGCGATTTGTCAGGCGGCTGTCAAGTTGCCGGCAGTCGTCTGAAAAACCGGCAACTGGAACGGCGACTGTCAGCGTGGAACACACACATCGCTTCCTTCACCAGCCCATTATGCAGGCGGGAGACGGGGCAAGCGGGGGAGGCGCTGTCTGAGTGAAATTCACATGGTGCAAAGCCAAGGTGATAGACAGGAAGTGTTTAAGTAGGAACTGCAGATGCTGGAAAATCGAAGGTAGACAAAAATGCTGGAGAAACTCAGCGGGTTCAGCAGCATCTATGGAGCGAAGGAAATAGGCAACGTTTCGGGCCGAAACCCTTCTTCAGACTGATGTATGGTGGGGGGGAAGAAGAAAGGAAAAAGGAAGAGGAGGTGCCCGAGGGCTGAGGGAGAGCTGAGATGGCGTCTTCATTCTAGTCGCTGCTAATTTTTCAATATGTTGAAAAATTTGCGGCGACCATAACTATGCCGCGACTAG
>JAXLNO010002279.1:180362-379253 GCA_038087875.1 Malacoraja senta | reverse complement strand
TCTTTGCTTGCATACCTAAAGTATGCAAATAGTAGCCACATATGGGCACTGACAAAGTTACAAAGTATACACAGTATCTGCGCCAGGACCTCCTTTGTTCTCCCCCTCCCCCAACCTCCCTCACGGCGGTCCCCCCCCCCCCCGCCGGTCCGCATTGTCCATTGTTCTTCACCCTCCCTCACGGCGGTCCCCCCACGCCAGCCCTCCTCTGTTTCCTTCCCTCCACAGATCGTCCTCACTCCACGTGTCTGTCCTCGTCAATCGGTCGCGACCCCATCGACTGCCATACCGACCTCTCCACTATCACCGGCGGGTCCTCACTGGACGTTTCCGTGGCACTGACCCAGACCCAGCCCCATGGCTCCGATTTCGGCCGCGTGCTCGACGTCCCACGCTCCGTCAGCCATGGCTAGTGGTCAGCCGCGGTGATCTTATAGAGGTGGTATATTATCATGAGGAGTATAGATAGGGTGATACCGCCACAACAGATCAACGGTGGATGCGATCTCGCTGGCCCCCCCCCCCCCCCCCCCCCCCCCCCCCCCCCCCCCCCCCCCCCCCCCCCCCCCCCCCCCCCCCCCCCCCCCCACCCCCCCCCCCCCCCCCCCCCCCCCCCCCCCCCCCCCCCCCCCCCCCCCCCCCCCCCCCCCCCCCCCCCCCCCCCCCCCCCCCCCCCCCCCCCCCCCCCCCCCCCCCCCCCCCCCCCCCCCCCCCCCCCCCCCCCCCCCCCCCCCCACCCCCCCCCCCCCCCCCCCCCCCCCCCCCCCCCCCCCCCCCCCCCCCCCCCCCCCCCCCCCCCCCCCCCCCCCCCCCCCCCCCCACCCCCCCCCCCCCCCCCCCCCCCCCCCCACCCCCCCCCCCCCCCCCCCCCCCCCCCCCCCCCCCCCCCCCCCCCCCCCCCCCCCCCCCCCCCCCCCCCCCCCCCCCCCCCCCCCCCCCCCCCCCCCCCCCCCCCCCCCCCACCCCCCCCCCCCCCCCCCCCCCCCCCCCCCCCCCCCCCCCCCCCCCCCCCCCCCCCCCCCCCCCCCCCCCCCCCCCCCCCCCCCCCCCACCCCCCCCCCCCCCCCCCCCCCCCCCCACCCCCCCCCCCCCCCCCCCCCCCCCCCCCCCCCCCCCCCCCCCCCCCCCCCCCCCCCCCCCCCCCCCCCCCCCCCCCCCCCCCCCCCCCCCCCCCCCCCCCACCCCCCCCCCCCCCCCCCACCCCCCCCCCCCCCCCCCCCCCCCCCCCCCCCCCCCCCCCCCCCCCCCACCCCCCCCCCCCCCCCCCCCCCCCCCCCCCCCCCCCACCCCCCCCCCCCCCCCCCCCCCCCCCCCCCCACCCCCCCCCCCCCCCCCCCCCCCCCCCCCCCCCCCCCCCCCCCCCCCCCCCCCCCACCCCCCCCCCCCCTCCCCCCCCCCCCCCCCCCCCCCCCCCCCCCCCACCCCTCCACTCCACTCGTATTGGTGGAAATGTGTCAGAATCGATAACAATCAGCACAGGAGCACCTCAAGGCTGTGTGCTCAGCCCCCTGTTGTACTCACTCTATACTCATGCCTGCATAGCCGGTCATAATACGAACTCCATCATCAAGTTCGCTGATGACACCTCTGTTGTGGGACGTATGACTGATGGTGATGAGTCAAAGTATAGAAGAGAGATCGAGCAACTGTCCATATGGTGCCAGCACAATAACCTGGCCCTCAACACCAGAACTGATTGAGGACTTTGGAAGGAGTAGGATGGGGACCCACAGTCCCGTTTATATCAACGGGTCGATGGTTGAAAGGGTCAAGAGCTTCAAATTCCTGGGTGTGCACATCTCTGAAGATCTTTCCTGGTCCGAGAACACAGATGCAATTATCAAGAAAGCACATCAGCGCCTCTACTTCCTGAGAAGATTACGGAGAGTCGGTTTGTCAAGGAGGACTCTCTCTAACTTCTACAGGTGCACAGTAGAGAGCACAGTAGAGTTGCATCGTGACTTGGTTCGGCAACTTGAGCGCCCTGGAGAGGAAAAGACTACAAAAAGTAGTAAACACTGTTCAGTCCATCATTGGCTCTGACCTTCCTTCCATCGAGGGGATTTATTGCAGTCGCTGCCTCAGTAAGGCTGGCAGCATCATCAAGGACCCACACCATCCTGGCCACACACTCATCTCCCCGCTACCTTCAGGTAGAAGGTACAGGAGCCTGAAGACTGCAACGACCAGGTTCAAGAATAGCTACTTCCCCACAGCCATCAGGCTATTAAACCTGGCTCGGACAAAACTCTGAACATTAATAACCCATTATCTGTTATTTGCACTTTATCAGTTTATTTATTCATGTGTGTATATATTTATATAATGGTATATGGACACACTGATCTGTTTTGTAGTCAATGCCTTCTATGTTCTGTTGTGCTGAAGCAAAGCAAGAATTTCATTGTCCTATCAGGGACACATGACAATAAACTCACTTGACTTGACTTGAATGCACAGAGTATTTTTTTTTCCGAGGCTGGAACATCAAGAAGTAGATTTATGGTCAGTGGGAATGGTATGATAGGAACCTGAGAGACAACTGTTTCACACAGAGGGAAGTACGCATATGGAATGAGTTGCCAGATGAAATGGTTGAGGCATGTCCAATAACAACATTTAAAATACATTAGGACAGATACAAGGTTAAAGAAGGTTCTTGACCCAAAACGTCACCCATTCCTTCTCTCCAGAGATGCTGCCTGTCCTGCTGAGTTACTCCAGAATGTTGTGTCTATCTTCGGTTTAAACCAGCATCTGCAGTTCCTTCCTACGCATCGGAAAAGTTTAGATGGATAGGAGTTAAATGTGGGAAAATGGGATTATTTTAGATGGGCATCTTGGTCAGCGTGGAAGAGTTCCGCCCCAGGTATGTTTCCGTGCTGTATGACTCAATTACTATTTCTGGAGTGACCATTTGTATTTAATCTCAGTGATGTGATAAGCTTTGTACTTGGAGATAGCTGAATGTGGAGTTTCTAATTGCATTTCCTTATCCACAGGAAGCTGTTCTCATTTGTAGAAGGTAATTTGGCATTATTTCAGGCTAGTCTTTAAGATGTTTTTATATCCCTTTACCCAACCTGAAGAAAATTGTTTCCAGTTTATCAATTTATCTGAGAATTTAGTGGCAGCACAAACAAGTTACTGCATTCTTGTTCAGAAGTTGGAACTATTGATCCAGAGTTTGATTTTGAGACCCATGTGGGGAATTTAAATTCAAGCAATTCAATAATTGAGGAATGAAAATGCAATATCAGAAATTATAATCAATCTGCCAAATTTACCCAGTTTAATTCATATGTAACTCCAGGACCATAAACATGATTGAACATTAACTGAAATGATTTAGCAAGTTATTAGGTCAAGGGGCAATTAATGATTAAGAGCCATGAATTGGTTAGTTTATCATAGGGCTAATCAAGTGCAGTGTTTAATATGGATGCTTATTCGAATTCCATAAAAACAAATGAAATGACCAAAAGGCACAAAACCTCCACCCAAAAAATCTGCTGATGTAGAACCTGGGATGGTCTCAATGGGCCCCTCACACAACCTCGTGTGGTTTTCAATACATGCTTAAGACTGATGAGAAAATGATGAAAACGGTTCTCCATGGGCTGCCCACAACATGATGGAATGGAGGAAATGAAAACTGTGGGAGGAGAGGGGGGACATCCCATGTATTTATTTAGTTTGGTTTAGTTTGTTATCTCATGTACCGAGGTACAGTGAAAAGCTTTTTGTTGCGAGCATGTGTGAGGTGTTGCACTTTGGGAGCTGAAATGATCAAATGTAAGGGGAAAATATACAATTAATGGCATGACCCTGAACAGCATTGATCTTTGGTTTTAAGTCCTTAAATCCCTGAAAGTAGCAACACCTCAGTGATAAAGAAGACATATGGTATGTTTGCTTCTTGGGGCCTTGAGTATAAGATAGGGGCCTTGAGTATAAGAGTCAGGAAGTCATGATTTGGGTTTTATTGGACTTTAGTTAGAGTATTGCATGCAGTTCTGGTCACCACATTACAGGGAGGATGTGGAGGGTTTGGAGAAGGTGCGGAGGAGATTTACCAGAATAATGCATCGATTAGGTACTAGCTATTGGGAGTGATTGGACAGACTTGATTGTATTCTGAACGTCAGAAGATGCGGGGAGACCCGATAGAAGTATATGAAATTATGAGAGGCATAGATAGGATAGACAGTCTGAACCTTTTTCCCAGGATTGGAAAACCTAATATTAGAGGTCACAGATTTAAGGTGAGAAGGGCAAAGTTTAAAGAAGATGTGCAGGGCAAGTTTTTTTTTTACATAGAGGGTGGTGAATGACTGCTGGAACGTGCTGCCAGGGGTGATGGTTGAAGCAGATACAATAGTGGTGTTCAAGAGACATTTGAATAAGCATATGGATATGCAGGGAATAGAGGCAACTCTTCTATGTTCTATTTTTCATGTTAAGATGGCTGAGGAATAAAAAAGAATGTAAATCAAACCTCAAACCTAACACAAATGCTGGTCTACCTAGCGGCAAAGATGCATGCCCCCCTTGAGTTAGAAGAGTTGCTGGCTCACAGATCCAGTGACTCGGGTTCACTCCTGACCTCCGCTGATGCCTGTGTGGAATTTACATATTCTTCTGATTTCCTCTGGGTTCCACTTATATCCCAAAGATGCACAGGTTAGTAGGTTAATTGGCCACTGAATTGCAGCCAGTGTTGAAGTGAATAGTAGAATCAGAGGGAATTGATTGGAATGTGCAAAATAAAATAGGATTAAGGTGGAGTTTGTACAAATGGATAGTTTGCATGTTTCCATATTGTATATAACTCAGGGATATACCATCAATGCACATTCTCCAGAATCCACTAATTCACGAGCAGGATATGTGAACCAATATCAGCATTCTTTCTAAAGTCCCGTCCCGGTATAATTGATTGTATAGGAAGGAACTGCAGATGCTAGTTTCAACCGAAGATGGACACAAAATGCTGGAGTAACGCAGCGGGTTATTATCTCTGGAAAAAAGGAATAGGTGACTATTGGGTCGAGACCCTTCTTCAGACCCAGCCTGAAATGTCACCTATTCCTTTTCTCCAGAGGTGCTGTCTGACCTGCTGAGTTACTCCAGCATCTTGTGTCTATCCATGATTTATTGTATTATTGCTTGTTATACATGTATTTGTTGAGTTGTTGTGTCAGCATGTATGTAGAACTTCTTGGTTTCGTTCCCAGTACATATGACAATTAAACACAGTTGACTCTTGACTCTTGCTCCAGGTGCTCTGGTTTCCTCCCATATTGCAAAGATGTACTTTTGTAGGTTAATTGGCTTCTGTAAATTGTCCCTAGTGTGTAGGATGTGAAACTTGGATAGCAGAACTAGTGTTAATGGGTAATCATTGGACCGAAGGGCCTGTTTCCAGGCTGTATCTCTACAGTAAACTAAACATCAGCCGAAAGTAGAGAAGGATGGCACTTAGAATCTCAGGTCCATATATTGGAGCAGCCAAAAGCACAGTGTAAATAGTAGAAATACAGTAATTAATTGCCTTCTAAATTAACCACCCACCATTGTACCAAGAGTATCCCTTCCTGCCTGTGGCCGAGGCTGCAAGGTTCCATGCTGACATCATTAGTTATATCAGAACTAGAGTGCAAGCAAGCCATCCTTGGCATGACCCCCTAAGAAGAGAAGAAGACCATCATGAGGTCTTCATTAGATGTGCACTGAGAAGATCTGCCAGATGTTTGCAGACACCAAGAACATATATTTGGAAGAACAAACCCTCTGCTATTTTGTGTAGCTCAGACTATCAGGATCGTTAGGAACTGTGGTGGAACTGTAGGTTGGTGTAAGGAGCCAGGAAAATACAGGTAGTCCTGTCCCTCAGATCCATACTTCTGAGCAAAGCTAACTATGGAAAATTCCAGCAATTTGGTCTTCCTGAGGAGGAACTTTTGTGTTTCAAGAAATAGAGCATTCATTTTCTTATAAGGTCATCTATTATTATACTAAAAGTCTCATCTTGACCACTTCCAGTCTACGTTGTTAATTGATTTTAGAAAAAAAAACGCTACCATATATCGCTATGATTTTTGGCCATCTTACTCACAGTCATCCTCCGCTGCAGCAGCCCCAAGGATTATTCCGATCACTGAAAAATAAAAAAAGTTATGAATGTTTTAAAAATCTTGAGATCAGCTGATTGGTCCTCTCGACTGTCAATCACCATGATGAAGGAAAACACCCCTTCTGGGGAGGTGGGGGGGGGAAGGAGTATAAAGCCCTGGATGTCGGACATGAGTCAGTCACTTTGGAAGATCATGAGTGAGAGGCCACAACTGTGAATCTAAGCTGTGAGTCAACTGAACTGTGAGTCTACTGAACGTTGAGCCTACTGAACTGTGTCTACTGAACTGTGAGTCTACTGAACTATGAGTCTCCAATGTGCTTGCAATAAATGATTTGCTACCCCGCAGTGTGGTTGCAATGAATGATGATTTTTTACCCTTAATGTGCTTGCAATAAATGATTTGTTACCCCGCAATGTGGTTGCAATAAATGATTATTTGGTAACTCCATAATGTGCTTGCAAAAAATGATTTGTTACCCCGCAATGTGGTTGCAATAAATGATGATTGGTTAGACCTTAATGTGCTTGCAATAAATGCTTTGTGTTTGGAAGGGATAAATGCTTTGCTAGCCCTCATTGTGTTTGGAAGGAATAAATGCTTTGTTAGCCCCATTGTGTTTAGAAGGAATAAATGCTTTGTTAGCCCCCACTGTATTTGGAAGGAATAAATGCGTTGTTGGCTCCCATTGTGTTTGGAAGGAATAAATGATTTGTTAGCCCCCGCTGTGTTTGGAAGGAATAAATGATTTGTTAGCCCCCACTGTGTTTGGAAGGAATAAATGCTTTAGTGTCCCTCACTGTGTTTGGAAGGAATACATTATTTGTTAGACCCCACTGTGTTTGGAAGGAACAAATGATTTGTTTGCCCCAGTGTGTTTGGAAGGAATAAATGATTTGTTAGCCCCCACTTTGTTTGGAAGGAAGAAATGCTTTGTTATCCCCCACAGTGTTTGGAAGGAAGAGATGATTGTTAGCCCCCACTGTGTTTGGAAGGAATAAATGCTTTGTTAGCCCCCACTGTGTTTGCAAAGAAGCAATGATTTGTTATCCCCCACTGTGTTTGGGAGGAAGAAATGCTTTGTTATCCCCCACTTTGTTTAGTCCAAAGGTCCCACTCATTCCGTACGTTCCGCTTAGTGGAGAGGTTGCGCTGATTGCGTAAGTTCCGTTGAGTGTAGAGGGTGCACTGATTGATGCATAAGTTCCGCTGAGTGCAGAGGGCACGCTGATTGCAAAAGAGCCGCTCACTGCAGAAGTCGCACTCAGTGTAGAGGCTGTGCTCAGGCATGTGAGTAGATTCAAGAGTTTCATTGTCATATTTATGGTGTGTGTGTTACTGTGTGAGAGTGTGTGTGTGTGTGTGTAAGGTGGAGGGGGTGAGTGTGTGTGAGGTGGTGTGTGTGTGTGTGTGTGTGTGTGTGTGAGTGTGTGTGTGAGTATGTGTGGTTGGCCCTGCACTCACTGTGGTTGACTTGAATTGAAATGGAATGGATTGGATTGTTGGCCCTGCACTCACTGTGCTTGAATTGACGACTTGAATTGAAATGGAATTGATTAGGTTGTTGGCCCTACACTCACTGTGCTTGACGTGACTTGACTTGAATTGAATTGAAATGGAATGGATTGGATTGATGGCCCTGCACTCACTGTGCTTGACTTGACTTGAATTGAAATGGAATGGATGTATTGTTGGCCCTACACTCACTGTGCTTGACTTGACGTGACTTGAAATGGAATGGAACGGATTGGATTGTTGACCCTGCATCACTGTGCTTGTCTTGACTTCAAATGGAATGGATTGGATTGGATTGTTGGCCCTGCACTCACTGTGCTTGACTTGACTTGACTTGACTGGACTTGACATGGAATGGAATGGATTGGATTGGTGCCCCTGCACTCACTGTACTTGATTTGACTTGAAATGGAATGGATTGGATTGGATTGTTGGCCCTGCAGTCACTGTGCTTGACTTGACTTGAGTTGACTTGGAATGGAATGGATTGGATTGTTGGCCCTGCACTCACTATGCTTGACTTGACTTGAAATGGAATAGATTGGATTGGATTGATGGCCCTTCACTCACTGTGCTTGACTTGAAATGTAATGGATTGGATTGTTGGCCCTATACTCACTGTGCTTGACTTGAAATGGAATGGATTGTATTGTTGGCCCTGCACTCACTGTGCTTGACTTGAAATGCAATGGATTTGATTGTTGGCTCAGCACTCTGCTTGATCCAAAGGTCCCACTTACTCCGGAAGTTCCGCTCACTCCAGAAGTCACGCTCACTCCGGAAGTACCGCTTACTCCGGAAGTCCCGCTCACTCCGGAAGTTCCGCTCACTCCGGAGGTCCCGCTCAGTGGAGAGGCTGCACTCAGCCGCGTGAATAGATTCAAGAGAGTTTTACTGTCATATATATGTTGTGTGTGTGGTGTGAGTGAGTGTGTGTGAGTCAGTGTGTGTGAGATGGAGGGTGGCTGTGAGGATGTGTGTGTGAGATGGAGGGTGTCTGTGTGTGGCTGTGTGTGTGTCATGGATTGTGTGTGAGTGAGATGGACGGTGTCTGTATGTGTGTGGCTGTGTGTGTATGTGTGATGGTGTGTGTGTGTGAGATGAAGGGTGTCTGTGTGTGTGGCTGTGAGTGTGTGTGTGAGATGGAGTGTGTGTGTGTGTGAGCCCACTGCCAGCCCATCTTTGGCCTACCTGAAACCACTAATTTTGGCCCACAAGGCCCCTATTAGCCCAGAAACCAGTCCTTTCTGCCCAAAATGCCCGTATTATCCCAGGAGGAGCATTTTGGCCCTAAAGGCCTGTGCCATGCCAGGAAAAGTCCAGAAAAAGTGCCTTTCGCTGAGATTTCACTCAGATTTTTTTGTCCCTTCAGCCCATCAGGCCTGTACTAGCCCAGGAGGAGTCCCTTCGGCCCATCAGTAAGTATTCCCCCTGTAAGTATTAAACTTCACCCCAGTAATTTTCTCCCGCCCTTCATTGGCTCCCTGTGAGATCCACTCCAAGTTAGACTTTCCTCCTTCATTGCTGTGATCTGTAGAAAAAGATGAAAAATGTCTAAAATTAATTCTCCACCCTCTCCCCCTTCTCTCTGACAGAGTCTCTCACCTGTTTTGGGCAGAATTTCTGGCAGTTTCTGAGCTGCCAACCCACCAGCCCTGCGTGACTGAGCTGCCAGACAACCAGGCCTGAGTGACTGAGCTGCCAGGCCTCAGTGTCTGAGCTGCCAGCCAAGAATCCATTCAACCCACAATGTCCATAAAAGCCCTCTGGAAACCAATCCCTTCGGTCCACAACACCCATACTAGAGCTCCAGAAAGCCCCCCCCCCCCCCCCCCCCCCACTGGCACTAATATTGGAATTGGTGGAGAGGTGGAATTTTACGTTGGGGGACCAGCCCTCTCATGTGAACATGGGACCTAACGGGTCCCACTTAGGCTAGTAAGGAAAAGGATTAGAATTAGGCCATTCGCCCATCAAATCTTCTCCACCATTCAATCTTGGCTGTTCTATCCCTCCTTCCTAACACCATTCTCCTGCCTTCTCCCCATAACCTCTGACACCTGTACTAATCAAGAATCTATCTATCTCTGCCTTAAAAATATGCACTGACTTGGCCTCTACAGCCTTCTGTGGCAAACAATTCTACAGATTCACCACCCTCTGACTACAGAAATTTCTCCTCATCTCCTTCCTAAAATAACGTTCTTTAATTCTTCAGACTATCCATGCTAGTATCTGCCCTTTGATACCGTGGGCTCTCATCTTCCATAACGTGTGGCACCTTATCAAAGGCTTTCTGAAAATTTAAGTAAACAACATCTACTGACTCTCCCTTGTCTGTCCTGCTATTTACTTCTTCAAAGAATTCCAGCAAGTTTGTCAAGCAAGACCTCCGCTTCACAAAGCCATGCTGACTTTGGCCTATTTTATCGTGAACTTGCAAGTACTCCATAACCTCACCCTTTGTAATAGACTCTAAAATCTTACCAACTACCAATTCAGATAAACCAGCCTATAGTTCCCACTATTCTGCCTTGCTCCCTTTTTGTGCAGCGGGGTAATATTGGCAATTTTTCAATCATCTGGGACCACTCCTGACTCTAGTGATTCCTGAAATATCACTATCAATGCTTCCACAATCTCTAAAGCCACCTCTTTCAGAACTCTAGGGTGCAATCCATCTGGCCCAGGTGACTTATCCACATTCAGCTCTTTCAGCTCCCAAGCACCTGCTCCCTAGTAATAGGCAATCCACTAATTTCCACCGCCTGACACTCTTGAATTTCAGGCACATTGCTGGTGTCTTCCACTTTAAAGACTGATGCAAAAAAGTTATTCAACTCCTTTGCCATTTCTTTATTCCACATTATCACTTCTCCTGCATTATTCTCCAGCAGTCCAACGTCCATTCTTGGTCTCTTTCTTGCTCTTTATATAACTGAAGAAACCCTAGCTATCCTCTTTTATATTATTGGCTAGCTTACCTTCATATTTCATCTTTTCTCCCGTATTTTCTTTTTGGTTACCCTCTATTGTTCTTTAAAAGCTCCCCAATCCTCTGGCTTACCACTAATCTTTGCTGTGCTATACGCCGTCTCTTTTGACTTTATACTATCCTTGATCCTTATACTATCCCTTATCAGCCAGGGTCGCCTCTTTCTTCCCCTAGAATCTTTCTTCCTCTTTGGAATGCAAAGATCCTGCATCTTCTGAATCATTCCCAGAAAATCCTGCCATTGCTGTTCCACTGTCATCCATGCTAGGGTCCCTTTCCAGTCAACTTTGGTCAGCTCCACCCACATGCCTTTGCAGTCCCCTTTTCCCAGCTGCAATACCGACACATCCAATTTCACCTTCTCCCTCTCAAATTGTAGTTGCAGTTAATGGATGCCAGCATTCCTGGAAGCCTATAAGTCTGGCAAACTCCATTTCCTGCAATTTATTTTGCTCCTCATTGAAATTGAAATAGATTAAAATGTCCCTCTACAAAAACAACCCCTGGATAACTTATCCGATAGGGTGGTGAACTGCATACTGAGACACATTGCAGAAAAAGTTCCTGTGGCAAGGAATTGAAAGTGAATATCATCTTGACATCTGGAGGGTTTGCAGCCCAAGGGCAAATGGCTGATATTCAGAGATGTCAACTATGAAAATGCATGTGAATACACTGCCTATCAAAGTCCAGATACAATATGATGTCTCTGTAGATTCAATGGGAACTGGGTCTTTGTTGATGATCATGATTTACCTCTAGCTTCTTCCCCAAAGTCTCTGATCACATAGTGAAGCTGGTCATTGCCAAAACAACACCTTTAATAGTGAAGTGCTGCTGGTGAGGTAACAAATGGACTAAATATCTCAGCAGCTTTGTGTTCAAGAAACCACAGGCCTCAACTTGTTGTCCATTCTGTGGACTTTAGTAAGGCATCGTGCACTAAACTCGGTAGCGACCAGCCAGATGTCAGCTGTAATAAACGGAAAAATAAACCCCAAAAAAACATTACCATGTACTATTAATTATACTGTGTTAGTTCAATTATGGTCATAAGTTGCACACAAAAGGTCTAATTTATGCTAATGAGGCTGGAATAATGAGAGGAGCAGGGAATATAGCTCGTGGGGAATTGAGTTTGGAAAAGGCCTAATATTTGGCCGAAAGGCCAGGATATTTGACTTACAGAAAAAAATAGACAATATGGAGAAGGGCAGTAGTCATGTAAATGAAGAATGTTTTATTCTACCTTAAAAGATATGATAGACATTCAAGGAAAACATATTGTAATTGTAATTAATTTATTAGCCAAGAATGTAAAACATACGAGGAATTTGATTAGCCATACAGTCATACCAAAAAAGCAACAAGACACGCAACTACATAAAAATAAGCATAAACATCCATCACAGAGCACTGTCATGGAAGGCAATAATGTAGTATCTTCTTTCCTCCTTTTCTCCTGTGGTCGGGGCAGTGGAACCCTCCACAGTCGGGGCGATCGAAGCTCTCGGAGCCAGCGATCGAAGCTCCTGCTTTGGGGCGATCGAAGCTCTGGCGATCGGGTGGTTGAAGCTCCTGCAGTTGGAGCTCCCGAAGTCAATCCCCAGCAAAAGGACCGCCAGCTCCGCGATGTTAGGCAACAGTGCGGATGGAGATATGATACAGAAAAAGTCGCATCTCTGTCGAGGAAAGAGATAAAAAGACTCTAAATGCACCAACACCTTATACAACTACAACATGACCTCCCAACTTCTTACAAATTAAAAAAAAAAATTTAATCTATAAAAAGCATTGACGGCTTTTACCACTGGCAAAGCTGCACCTAAACTTGCTTCCTGATGAAGGAAAATGCGCAGGGCCTTGTCAAGGTATGTCACAAGGATTTGTTCGGATGAGGGCACATCACTGGATTTTCAGATGTGAAGCGCCAGTGGAAAAGTCCTCCATATTCAGTACAGAAAGTAGTAGATATGAGGGGAAGACTGATGGAAAATCTGTGCCAACAGGTTCTGGCCCAATATGAGGTAGGATACATTATTGTGAGAGGGAAATATTATAAATCACAAATTTGAGGTACATGTCACAAGGGTAATACAAATATCATAGGAGATTTTAATCTTAAAGACTACAGCGATGTAGCTAGTAAAGGTGCTGCCACGGTTTCAGTGATGTGGATTCAGTCCTAATCTCTGGTGCTGACTGTATGAAGTTTGTACATTCTACCTGTGACTATGTGGGGTTTCATCTGGTGCTCCATTTTCTTTCCATCTCTCAAAGACTTGCAAGTTGGAAGGATAATTGGTCAGTGTAAATTGTTCCTCATATGTGGGTGAATAGATGAGAACAAAGGAAGAATGAAAGTGGGATTAATGTTGAATTTGTGTTCCTAATAGGCCTGCCCCACTTAGGTGATTTTTCAGGTGACTGCTGGCGACTGTCAAGTTGCCAGCAGTCACCTGAAAAAACGGCAACTGGAACGGCGACTGTCAGAGTGGAACACACAAACACATCAAGTATCAAGTATCCTTTATTGTCATTCAGACTTTTCAGTCTGAACGAAATTTCATGCCTTGCAGTCATAACATAGAATAAAATAACAAAACACACAATAAACACAGATTTAACATCCACCACAGTAAGTCCACCAGGCCCTCCTCACTGTGATGGAAGGCAAAAGTCTTAAAGTCCTTGTCTCTTCCCTCCTTGTTCTCCCTCTGCATTGAGGCGATCCAAGCTTCCGATGTTGTGACCCCGCCGGGTGATGGTAAGTCCCACGGCTGAATCCGAGCTCCGCAAACTGTCCGGTTCAAACTCCGCGGCCCGGGGCGGTCGAAGCTGCCACCCTCCAGTCCAGCGGATGCAGCTGTTGTTGTGGAAGCTCCGGAGAACAGATCACCCACCTGTGACCTGCGAGCTCCCGACGTTATCGTCCACTGGGCCCGTGGCCGAGCCTCCGAGGCAACGAAGTCGGGTCGCCGCCGCCGCAACGCCGCCACAGCCCCGAAGTTGGCCAGCTTCGCGATGGTAAGTAAGTCCTGGCTCTGCCTCTGGAGCCTCAAGGTCAGTCCCAGTTGGAGGCCGCCAGCTCCGCCATTAGGCCTCAGCGCAGACGGAGATGGGGATACGACAAGAAAAGGTCGCATCCCCCGAAGAGACTGAAACAGTTTCTCCCACCCCCCCACACACACATACACAACTAAAATAAAACTGAAACAAACTGTGACAACGGGACGAGAAAACCCAAAAAAAGAAAAAACAAACGGACTGCAGGCGAGCCGCAGCTGCTATGGCAGCGCCGCCACTTCTGCCAAAATCGCTAGGGTCGCCTAGAAAATATAGTTGGGGAGAATCAACCTGAGTTTACAAAGGCTAAGCATGTTTTACAAATCTATAATTCTTTAGAGGATGTAACGGATGGTTAAGAAAGTATCAACAGATATATATTTCGATTTTATGAAGGCATTTAATTGTATGGCACACATAACATTGTGACTCAAATTTAGAACTAATGAGTTTGGTGGTAATATACTAGAGCAGAATGAGGATTGGTTAACAAAAGAAAAGATGAGAGTAGAATTAATGGGCCATTTTGAGATTGGCACTGCAACTAGCACAATACTGCAAGGGTCACTGCTTAAGCCACAGCTATTTATAATCTATATCAATGACTTAATGCATCTGAGCCACCTGATGACATAAAGCTGAGAAGTATGTAAGGTGGGAGGAGGATGCAAATAGATTGCTAGTTTGCAAAGATACACGGGCAGGTTTAGTGAGGGATCAGGGATGTGGCAGATGGAATGTAATATGCATCAATGCGGAGTCTGTGCTTTTTTCAGTGGTTCAGTGATGCTTTATTGTCACATACACCTATGTACAGTGAAATTCCTTTTTTTAATACGATTTAGTAAAAATCTGACTATACATGGGGACAATCATTTTTAAGTACAAGAGTGTAAGAATAGTAGATTACTCTGAGGCTGTACACAATAGTCATCACGATTCTGGCACCACTTGAATTGCAGCAAAAAAATAGAACATTAGTATATATTCTGAAGGATTAAAGAATGCTGGTTGCAGAGAAATCTTGGTTTCCTTTAAGCAAAGCACAGCACATTAACATGCAGGCACAGCAAACAATGTAAAGAAAATATTTATTTGTGATTGTTGCATCGGGATTTTTTTTTAAAGGATTTACTGCAGGTAAATAGGACGGAGGAATATGAAACCTGGAATACCGTGTATGGTACTTAAGCAAAAAAATATTCTCTTGCCCTGGGAGTGCTGAATACGTCACTAGACTGGGATGAGAGATGCATCCCACATAAACATAAATTTACAGATTAAAAGGTAAGAGTGATTACATTGAAACAATTAAAGTTCACAATGGGCAACATATTAAATAATGAAACTATGTTTAAAAAGATCCTAGAATTAGTCTCCTATAGTCTCACACCATCCAATATTTCAGTCAGAGATGGACCTCATTAAGTAGGGAGTTTTGAATCTATAGAACCTGCTCCCTTAAAGGCCTGTCTCACGAGTCTGCGGTCATTGGCGCTGATACAGGAAGTATCTTCCTCCGAGCAGCGCCTTCGACCTGTCCTTGCGGCCTACCAGCGGGTCCTGGAGCGACGTTTCCCTGAGGGGACCTGGCCAGAACATCGGCTTTGGCGGCGGCGCAGAACATCGGCTTTGGCGGCGGTGCAGCGCTGGAGCGCTGTCGTGGAGCGGGCGATGCCTTTCCTGGGTCGCCACGCTGGAACTCCAGTATGCTGGGACCGCCGATGAGAACATTGTGGAGCCGCGGTTCTGTGGAGCGGCCAGCTGCGACGCTGAACGTTACATCCCGGAGCCTGGGATCTCTCGCTGAGATCGCCAGTGTGTGGGGCTCCGTCCGGCGCGGTCTGTTGGCTTGGAAGCCGCGGTCTCCGGTGGGAATGCGGCCGTTCCTGGCACTCCAAGCCGCTGGGGGTTCTCCCAACGCCGGAGTACCATCACCCGGCGAGAACATCGGGCGCCGTGGCGGCGACTGTGGAGGCCTCAATAGGCCCGACTCTGGGTGGACAAGAGGATGGGGACTGGACTTTGTGCCTTCCCCCACAGTGGGGACCACTGTGGGGGGGTGTGTTTGTGTTTTCGTGTTGAACTTCTTTTTGAATACTATGTTGTATTTTTATTGGTGTGCTGCAAGGACATCTGAATTTCCCCTGAATAAGGGGATTAATAAAGTCTAATTCAATTCAATTCAATTCAATCTACCGCTCGTGGACCGCCAGAGACCACGGGTTCGGTCAAACGGCCACCGCCAAGGCCGTGCGGCGTTGGTCCCAACACCGCACGGTGCTCACAAAAAGTCAGCACTGTTTAAAAATAATTTCTTACCGCACAGCCGCCGCCAGTGAGGCACGAGTGCGGCACGGTCACCGCCACAGCTGCCGCCAGTGCGGCACGAGCGCCGTGAGTGGAACTCTCACCGCCACAGCCTCCGCCAGTGAGGCACGTGTGCGGCATGGTCACCATCACAACCTCCGCCAGTGAGGCACGTGTGCGGCACGGTCACCACCACAGCCTCCGCCAGTGAGGCACGTGTGCGGCACGGGCGCCGCGATCAGCACTACCGCCGCCACAGCCCCGCTTGCTTTATTAGAAAGCAAATTTCTATAACACCGCAAGCTCGTAGGGCCGGCCGTACTCAGCGCTCTCGGGGTTGACGTACGGTCCCCTCTTCTGGCGATGCCGCGCTTCACCGCCAATGACCATAACACCGTGAGACAGAGCCTTAAAGAGTACTCTGGATGCTCCATTGTCAAGTACTTTTAAAACTGAGATTGACCAAGCTTTGTATGTCAACCAAAAGAATAATAGGATAATGGGTGAAAGTGAAGTAGTCATGATCTTACTGAAGGAAGAAGAGACTGCATTGTCCCAATTGACCAATGCAGATCCCATCTTCATGTCTGTTGTGGGCCGGTTAAGAGCAGTGATTTCTCTGCAGGTTGCAACTTCAGAACTCCAAAGATTCACAACCCGTGCTCTTCCTCTCTACATTTCCTGGAGAAATACATTGTCCTGCGCTCATTATGTAATTCCGGGCTCTTCAGGCAAGGAAGTCAACCTCTCACACTCATTCCCTTTCGTCTGTTACATATTTCAATGAATCCACCTTCATTCTTCTCAGCGTTAATCCTCTCTAACATGCATTAGATCTATCCAATGTTTTTCCCACAAATCAACAATGTTGCTCCGCCTCCAAATCAGAAGATAACAGCAGCTTCTCATGATGTTCAGGCTCCAATGGACACATTTATCTTTACATTGCAGCACACTGGCAGCCATCTTGAATTGTTCTAATATCAGAGCTTCCAACTCTCACGCATTGAGCGTGAGACTCATGCATTTCGCCCAATTCTCACACTCTCACGCTGATCACAGAATTTCTCACGCTCTGAGAAATTCTGTGATCAACGAGAATTTCAAGACTAATATCAACTGCTTGTGTGAGCGTCTGTTGACAAGACAGCAGCACACTTATTCTCTGTTATTCTCACTTGACTGAATCGTCACACACCTCCAAACCATGTCCCCATGCAAATTTACATTGAAAGACATGGACCGGGCAGTGAATGAGTGTCACCCAGCGCAGCAAGTAAGGCCATGTTCTGCCCCTGTCGTCAGTCGGAATTTAAGGATTTGCGGGAAGCGGCTGACATGAGCGAGGCTGGCGAGCGGCAGGAGAGATGTACTTGGGCCGTGGAACCGGGGGGGCTGCAGCCCCCCCACTATTTTGGCTAGACATGTTTCAATATCTCCGGCCTTGGACGAGGCGCTGCTGTGCTCCGAGCAACCTGGTCGTGGGTGTTGGAGAGCCGGGTGGGAGGGATAGAAGCAGAAGCAGCGGCGGGGGCAGATGTGGACAGGGAGCTGGGGCTGCCGAATGTTTGCTGGGCTGGCAAGTTGTTTGCTGCAGCTCCGGAGATGGAGCAGCCTCAGTGCAAGAGTCTCGGGCTGTCAGAGGCATCGGAAGCGTTGCGGCGCTGCCGTGAGAATCTCTGCGCCGAATTCGCCCTGGTGACCGGCATGGATCAGGCTGCGGTCGGTGCACCCTGGAGGACAACCAGTGGCTGCTGGAAGTAGGTACCAGCACTGGGTAGAAGCGGTGGAAGATAGTGGCCTTCAAATGGGGGTGGTTGGAGAAAGCGTCCTACTTGCCTGCTAGATTTTTACTTACTGTAACTACAGGAAAAATGTTCCTGATGTTGGGGGAGTTCAGAACCAGGGGTCACAGTTTAAGAATAAGGGGTAGGCCATTTAGGACTGAGATGTGGACAAACTTTCTTCACCCAGAGTTGTGAATCTGTGGAATTCTCTGCCACAGAATGCAGTGGAGGCCAATTCACTGGATGTTTTCAAGAGAGAGTTACATTTTGCTCTTGAGGCTAGCAAAAATATGGGATATGGGGAAAAACATGGGGAAAAACAGGAAAGAAGTACAGATTTTAGATGAACAGCCATGATCATATTGAAAGGTTCAATTTTATCCTTTAAAAATAGATTGGATGGGTATATGGACTGGAAAGGAATGGAGGGTTATGGTCTGAGTGCAGGTAGATGGGACTAGGGGGAAGTAGTTATTTAAAAAATAAAAATAAATAAAAAAATTAAAATGTTCGGCACGGACTTGAAGGGCCGAGATGGCCTGTTTCCGTGCTGTAATGGTTATATGGTTATATGGCAGTGCTGGCTCGAAGGGCAGAATGGCCTATTCCTGCACCTATTTTCTATGTTTCTATGCTTGAGTATATGGCAATAAAACTCGACCACTTGATTTTGAAGCATTCATGCATGGTGGAGGTATAATGTAGTCATAGTGATACAGTGTGAAAACAGGCCCTTCGGCCCAACTTGCCCACACCCGCCAACATGTTCCAGCTACACTACCTGCTTTTGGTCGATATCCCTCCAAACCTGTCCTAACATATATCAGTCTAACTGTTTCTTAAATGTTGGGATAGTCCCTGCCTCAACTACTTCCTCTGGCAGCTTGTTACATACACCCGCCACCCTTTGTGTGGAAAAAGTTACTCCTTAAAAAGTTACCTCTTAAAAATACTTTAAACAAAAAACCTTCAAATCATACTTCTACAATGCACTAAAACATGATTATAATACATCAAATTTCAAAAAGGACCCCCCCCCCTTCCACACCCTCCCCCCACTTGGTCGCTCCACTGCCTCGTCGGGTACCCCCAAGGCCAGTGATCATTGAACGCTCAGCCCCTCCCACTTTCAAAAATGCTCCGTGGCCCCTGGTTCAGATGGAGAGCAATGCCAGATGTGAACGGGGAACTGATGTCCATGATGTCTGGATCCCAATGCTCAGCACTTCGTGTTTTGGAGTTGGCTAATGTTATTGAATTGTAATTAGCCTGATTTGTAATTAGTTGACAAAATCTTAATTTATTAATCTGGAATATACAGGGGGATGGGATAAGTGTAATATTAAAATGACATGCAAGGTGTCAAGCTGTCTGTCACAACATACAGCCCCGATATCCTTCAGTTAAATATTAGGAAGGTAGCACTATTGTCATTTGCCACTCAACTATTATGTTTGATTACCTCACTGACTATTTCTCACCCCCACCCCTCCCATCCCCAATTCCATTGACAGGTTGAATAGAAATGTCCCCAATCTTGTTGTTTTATTAATTGAACTCATGGATGAACATCCTCAAGGAGTGTAAACAGATGGAAACAGATTCAGATGCGAAGTTTAAGAGTTTGTTCAAAGAAGGAGCATATTTTAAAGGAGTGACAGAAATACTTGCAGGGAAATGTGTGAGGTGGTTATTATTTGTCTTTAGTTTTAGCTTGAACCAGGACATCTGAAGATTCAAAGTTTAATATAGTAATTGTGCTGATACTGACTCCAATCAACCACGTAATGAATATCATCCATTCTGGAGATTTATTTTTCTGATGCCATTTAAACTTCACTTGGATTTCAATCACTTCAATGTAAAATTCAATCACTTCAATGTATAACCTATAGTTAGGGGGTCAGACAGGCGATTCTGTGGACGCAGTCGGGAGACCCGGATGGTAGTTTGCCTCCCTGGTGCCAGGGTCTGTGATGTGTCTCAACGTGTCCAAGATATCCTGAAAGGGCAGGGAGAGGAGCCCGAGGTCGTGGTACATATAGGTACCAATGACATAGGTAAAAAAAAGAGAAGAGGTCCTGAAAGGAGAATTTAGGGAGTTAGGAGGGGAGTTAAAGAGAAGGACAGTGAAGGTAACAATCTCGGGATTACTGCCTGTGCCACGCGACAGTGAGAGTAGGAATGGAGCGAGGTGGAGGATAAATGCGTGGCTGAAGGACTGGTGCAGAAGGCAGGGATTCAAATTTCTGGATCATTGGGACCTCTTTTGTGGAAGGTGCGACCTGTACAAAAAGGATGGGTTGCACTTGAACCTGAGGGGGACCGATATCCTGGCGGGGAGATCTGCAAATGCTACTGGGGAGACTTTAAACTAGAATGGTTGGGGGGAGGGACTCAAATAGAGAATGCTATTAGACAGTGTGTGAGGCAGGAGGCAGAGAAGGAAAGCAATCAGACCCAACATTTAGGGGGGAAAGAAGAAAACAATAATAAACAGAGAATAAGAGGTGGTGGGGTTCTTAAATGGGTGAGCAGAGAAACAGAGGGGTGTAAAATGCGGGCGGAAGCAATAGGTAGCAAGGTGAAAAGTAAAAGTGGCAGGCAGACAAATCCAAGGCAAAAATCAAAAAGGGCCACTTTTCAACATAATTGTATAATGGGTAAGAGCGTTGTAAATACAAGCCTGAAGGCTTTGTGTCTCAATGCAAGGAGCATTCGTAATAAGGTGGATGAGTTGAACGTGCAGATAGCAATTAATGATTATGATATAGTTGGGATCACGGAGACATGGCTCCAGGGTGACCAAGGCTGGGAGCTGAACATCCAGGGATATTCAATATTCAGGAGCGATAGAGAGAAAGGAAAAGGAGGTGGGGTAGCGTTGCTGGTTAGAGAGGAGATTAACGCAGTGGAAAGGAAGGACATTAGCTTGGAGGATGTGGAATCAGTATGGGTAGAGCTGCGAAACACTAAGGGGCAGAAAACGCTGGTGGGTGTTGTGTACAGGCCACCTAGCAGTAGTAGTGAAGTTGGGGATGGCATCAAACAGGAAATTAGAAATGCGTGCAACAAAGGCAAAACAGTTATAATGGGTGACTTCAATCTACATATAGATTGGGTGAATCAAATTGGCAGGGTTGCTGAGGAAGAGGATTTCTTGGAATGTATGCGGGATAGTTATCTAAACCAACATGTAGAGGAACCAACGAGAGCAGGCTATTCTAGACTGGGTATTGAGTAATGAGGAAGGGTTAATTAGCAGTCTTGTTGTGCGTGCCCCCTTGGGCAAGAGTGACCATAATATGGTTGAGTTCTTCATTAGGATGGAGAGTGACATTGTTAATTCAGAAACAACGGTTCTGAACTTAAAGAAAGAATAAATCAGGGAAGGTAGTGCATCCGTGGATAACAAGGGAAATCAGGGATAGTATCAAAGCAAAAGATGATGCGTACAAATTAGCCAGGAAAAGCAGCATACCAGAGGACTGGGAGAAATTCAGAGACCAGCAGAGGAGGACAAAGGGCTTAATTAGGAAAGGGAAAATAGATTATGAAAGGAAACTGGCAGGGAACATAAAAACTGACTGCAAAAGTTTTTATAGATATGTGAAGAGAAAGAGATTAGTTAAAACAAATGTAGGTCCCTTGCAGTCAGAAACAGGTGAATTGATCATGGGGAACAAGGATATGGCGGACCAATTGAATAACTACTTTGGTTCCGTCTTCACTAAGGAAGACATAAATAATCTGCCGGAAATAGCAGGGGGCCGCGGGTCAAAGGAGATGGAGGAACTGAGTGAAATCCAGGTTAGTCGGGAAGTGGTGTTGGGTAAATTGAATGGATTAAAGGCCGATAAATCACCAGGGCCAGATAGGCTGCATCCCAGAGTACTTAAGGAAGTAGCTCCAGAAATAGTGGATGCATTAGAGATAATTTTTCAAAACTCTTTAGATTCTGGAGTAGTTCCTGAGGATTGGAGGGTAGCAAACGTAACCCCACTTTTTAAGAAGGGAGGGAGAGAGAAAACAGGGAATTACAGACCAGTTAGTCTAACATCGGTAGTGGAGAAACTGCTAGAGTCACTTATTAAAGATGGGATAGCAGCACATTTGGAAAGTGGTGAAATCATTGGACAAAGTCAGCATGGATTTACGAAAGGTAAATCGTGTCTGACGAATCTTATAGAATTTTTCGAGGATGTAACTGGTAGAGTGGATAGGGGAGAACCAGTGGATGTGTTGTATCTGGACTTTCAGAAGGCTTTCGACAAGGTACCACATAAGAGATTAGTATACAAACTTAAAGCACATGGTATTGGGGGTTCAGTATTGATGTGGATAGAGAACTGGCTGGCAAACAGGAAGCAAAGAGTAGGAGTAAACGGGTCCTTTTCACAATGGCAGGCAGTGACTAGTGGGGTACCGCAAGGCTCAGTGCTGGGACCCCAGCTATTTACAATTTATATTAATGACCTGGATGAGGAAATTGAAGGCAACATCTCCAAGTTTGCGGATGACACTAAGCTGGGGGGCAGTGTTAGCTGTGAGGAGGATGCTAGGAGACTGCAAGGTGACTTGGATAGGCTGGGTGAGTGGGCAAATGTTTGGCAGATGCAGTATAATGTGGATAAATGTGAGGTTATCCACTTTGGTTGCAAAAACAGGAAAGCAGACTATTATCTAAATGGTGGCCGATTAGGAAATGGGGAGATGCAGCGAGACCTGGGTGTCATGGTACACCAGTCATTGAAAGTAGGCATGCAGGTGCAGCAGGCAGTGAAGAAAGCGAATGGTATGTTAGCTTTCATAGCAAAAGGATTTGAGTATAGGAGCAGGGAGGTTCCACTGCAGTTGTACAGGGTCTTGGTGAGACCACACCTGGAGTATTGCGTACAGTTTTGGTCTCCAAATCTGAGGAAGGACATTATAGCCATAGAGGGAGTGCAGAGAAGGTTCACCAGACTGATTCCTAGGATGTCAGGACTTTCATATGAAGAAAGACTGGATAGACTTGGCTTATCCTCGCTAGAATTTAGGAGATTGAGAGGGGATCTTATAGAAACGTACAAAATTCTTATGGGGTTGGACAGGCTAGATGCAGGAAGATTGTTCCTGATGTTGGGGAAGTCCAGGACAAGGGGTCACAGCTTAAGGATAAGGGGGAAATCCTTTAAGACCGAGATGAGGAAAAACTTTTTCACACAGAGTGGTGAATCTCTGGAACTCTCTGCCACAGAGGGTAGTTGAGGCCAGTTCATTGGCTATATTTAAGAGGGAGTTAGATGTGGCCCTTGTGGCTAAGGGGATCAGGGGGTATGGAGAGAAGGCAGGTACGGGATACTGAGTTGGATGATCAGCCATGATCATATTGAATGGCGGTGCAGGCTCGAAGGGCCGAATGGCCTACTCCTGCACCTATTTTCTATGTATCTATGTAAAAGTAATTGGGAATGGGGAGCATTTGAACAAAAATTTGCCCTCGGTACATATTAACTGTAATATAATAATGTATGCATGTTGGAGGGTGCAATCAAAACAAAGATCTTTTTATCATTGTTGTGTTATGAATACCACAGAAAATATTATGTACTCTCAAGATCACATTAAATAGAATATTATTGCTTAAATATATATTGTTATTGGACTTTGCATTTTGGAAAAGTCCCAGCTGAGAGGAAGACAGCAAAACACTGAAAATATTGGGGGTGAAAATGACTTCAGGACAGTTTGTTGGGAAAATGAAGGAAATGGTAACAGAATACTTATTATTAAGTATAATTTATGGATGAAAAATTGTGTTCATCCAATTGATGACTTCTTTGACAAAGTAACTAGCATGTTAGATAACAAGGAAGCCAATGGATGTAGCAAATTTTGTTATGCAAAATTTGGTCCGTGAAATGCCCCATAAAAGATTACCGCAATAGATAAGCACCTGTGGACTAGAACGTAATAGATTAAGTCCAGGGGGTCAGATATGGGGCTTTATGTGTGGGCCAAATATATTGTTAGTGCAGAGGGGCTAGGTTCAAGGCCAAGTGTGCATCCAAAATCAAGGTCTGCAATAGTACTAGGTGTGCAGTCAAAGCTGGGGCAATATGAGTGTTCAGCACTGGGAACCTAAGCAGGTAAGCAGCTATGATCAGGGTAGAATAGGAGGCCAGGTGTAAGGCTGGACTCAGGGTCAGGAATGAGAGAAGGTATCCCACATAAGAGATTAGGATACAAACTTAAAGCACATGGTATTGGTGGTTCAGTATTGTTGTGGATAGAGAACTGTCTGGCAGACAGGAAGCAAAGAGTAGGATTAAACGGGTCCTTTTCAGAATGGCAGGCAGTGACTAGTGGGGTACCGCAAGGCTCAGTGCTGGGACCCCAGCTATTTACAATATATATTAATGATTTGGAAGAGGGAATTGAATGCAACATCTCCAAATTTGCAGATGACACGAAGCTGGGGGGCTGTGTTAGCTGTGAGGAGGATGCTAGGAGGCTGCAAGGTGACTTGGATAGGCTGGGTGAGTGGGAAAATGCATGGCAGATGCAGTATAATGTGGATAAATGTGAGGTTATCCACTTTGGTGGCAAAAACAGGAAAGTAGACTATTATCTGAATGGTGGCCGATTAGGAAAAGGGGAGATGCAACGAGGCCTGGGTGTTATGGTACACCAGTCATTGAAAGTAGGCATGCAGGTGCAGCAGGCAGTGAAGAAAGCTAATGGTATGTTAGCATTCAAAGCAAAAGGATTTGAGTATAGGAGCAGGGAGGTTCTACTGCAGTTGTACAGGGTCTTGGTGAAATCACACCTGGAGTATTGCATACAGTTTTGGTCTCCAAATCTGAGGAAAGACATTCTTGCCATAGAGGGAGTACAGAGAAGGTTCACCAGACTGATTCCTGGGATGTCAGGACTTTCATATGAAGAAAGACTCGGTTTGTACTCGCTAGAATTTAGTAGATTGAGGGGGGATCTTATAGAAACGTACAAAATTCTTAAGGGGTTGGACAGGCTAGATGGAGGAAGATTGTTCCCGATGTTGGGGAAGTCCAGGACAAGGGGTCGCAGTTTAAGGATAGGGGGGAAATCTTTTAGGACCAAGATGAGAAAAACATTTTTCACACAGAGAGTGGAGAATCTCTGGAATTCTCTGCCACAGAAGGTAGTTAAGGCCAGTTCATTGGCTATATTTAAGAGGGAGTTAGATGTGGCCCTTGTGGCTAAAGGGATCAGGGGGTATGGAGAGATGGCAGGTACAGGATACTGAGTTGGATGATCAGCCATGATCATATTGAATGGCGGTGCAGGCTCGAAGGGCCGAATGGCCTACTCCTGCACCTATTTTCTATGTTTCTATCTATGTATGCAACTGGAGTCAGGGTCAGGAGTAGTACCAGGTGTGCAGTGAGACCCAGCTTGGTCAACAAGTGCCAAGTGCTTGATTATAATCTGATTTCCATACATGAATACAATAAGATCATTTATGTGCAGCACCGGTTGATCAGAGCCTGACTCGACTGTGGAATGTAATTAAGAATGTATTTAGCCTAACCTTATTCATAGCTAATACAATTTAAAGCATAAATATTGCATTCAAGTGTAAGTTAAAAGACTCGCTACAGTATGCAACAGATTGCACAATTTCAAGCTAAAAAATGCAAAAGCTCAGTACCATGGGAGGGGGGTGACCCCCCTCCCACACCCTCTCCCCCCCCCCCCCCCCCCCGGTCACTACGATCCCTCGTGCTTGGTCTCTCGTAATTTCTCACTCCCAAATCTCACCCAATGTTGGCAGCCCTGTAAAATGTAACCTGAATTTCTCACCAGGGTCAGTGGAATTTTACCAATTCTGAACAATCACAATTGAATCAATATTTGTCTGAAGCAAGGTCTCGACCCAAAACATCACCCATTCCTCCTCCCCAGAGATGCTGAGTTACTCCAGCTTTTTGTGCCTATCTTCAACATTTACATTTATGCTATTACTAAAACTCTCATCCTGCGTTGTTCTTAAATTTGCGCAAAATCAGTACCCTACATCGCTTGGATTTTCTTTTGCCACCTTACTCGCCGTTCTCCTCTGCTCCGAGCGCACCAAGTTTTGTTCCGGTTGGTGGAATATTACAAAATTTATGAAGGTTTAAAAAATAGTGAGATAAGTAGATTGGTCTTTTCGCCTATCAATCACCATGAAGGTAACGCCCCCTCCGGGGGCAAGGAGTATAAAGCCCCGGAGGCCGGGCGTGAGTTCAGAAGTCAGGCATGAGTCAGCCCGCAAGCCCGGATGCCGTGAGTGAGAGTCGAGTGGGTCCACAAGCCGTGAGTGAGTGAACTGTGGCTCTACAAGCCATGAGTGAGTGAACTGTGGCTCTACAAGCCTTGAGTGAGTGAACTGTGTCTCCACAAGCCGTGAGTGAGTGAACTGTGGCTCCACAAACAGTGAGTGAACTGTGGCTCCACAAACAGTGAGTGAACTGTGGCTCCACAAGCCGTGAGTCAGTGAACTGTGGCTCCACAAGCCGTGAGTCAGTGAACTGTGTCTCCACAAGCCGTGAGTGAGTGAACTGTGGCTCCACAAACACTGAGTGAGTGAACTGTGGCTCCAGAAGCCGTGAGTCAGTGAACTGTGGCTCCACAAGCTGCGAGTGAGTGAACTGTGGGCCCACCCCCCTGGAGGACTTGCTCAAGAATCAATTCAGCCCACAATGTCCATACTAGCTCTCTGGAAACCAGTCCCTTCCACCCACAACACCCATACTAGCCCTCCAGAAGCCCCCCCCCCCCCCACTGGCCAGCGCCTGAAGCCGTCTCCCTCCCCCGGCTGCAGGTCGCTCCCCACCGGCCCACGACAGCTCCCACCTGAAGCCGACCCCCTCCCCGGCTGCAGAACGCAACAAGAGATACAACCAGAAAGAATGGATTGAATAAATCTCCTCTTTAACGTTTAAATTGTTGTTATATTTTGTTATTCACATTTTAAGCTTTAATAAATCCCTTTTCCACTTACCATGCCCGCCAGCTGCACCTGCGCAGTAATACTTGCGTGTTCTATGTCACAATGGGAACCCAATGGGAGGGAATGGCTGCGCTGCCAGAGAGCCACGAAGATGGATGCGGGGGTTTGAGGGGGAGATGGAGTGAATGTGTGTTGGGGGGGGGGGTGAAAGGCAAGGTGCGGAGTGGGGGGGGTGAGGAGAGGAGGGGGGGAATCGGGGGCATCACAACGGGAATCCATCAGCCATGCCTGCGCAGTTGGGAGCTATGCGTGAGTGGTGGAATATTGCGTTGGGGGACCAGGCCTCCTGTGTGAGAATGGGACCCAACGGGTCCCACTTAGTCTAGTATCCTTTTAAACACCAGCAATGGTCGTTCATTCCCAAATCAACTCAGCACAATAGACTAGGACTGCAGATGCTGGAATCTGGATCAAGAAACAATCTATTGGATGAATTCACTGGGTTGAGCAGTTTCTGTGGGGGAATCTAAATTGTGGACAAGAGCTTCCATTCTTCTAATTATCTATGCAATATCACTTATTTTTGTTTAAATTTAAAATATTAATATATAATAAACATATATATAAACCCTATGCTTAAATGAGTCCCAACCTGAACTGCCGCCTACCATTCAGAGTTTAGTTTATTGTCACATGTACCGAAGTACAGTGAAAAGCTTTTGTAGCTTGCTAACCAGTCAGCAGATAAACAATATGAATGAATGAATGAATGAATACGTTTATTGGCCAAGTATTCACATACAAGGAATTTGCCTTGGTGCTCCACCCGCAATTGACGACATGACATACAGTGACAGTTAGGAATGACACATAAAACATTAAGCATTAATATTTACATTATTTATGTGATTACAATCGAGCCATTACAGGATAATGGCCTTTGCAGATGCTGCCTGAACTGACAAGTGGCTCGTGCACTTTTATGTTTTGTTCAAGATTCTACCATATGCAGGTCCTTGTGTCTCTGCTTAAAGCATTGTTTGCCTCAAACATGTTGAGGACAACAGCAAAATGCAGTATTGAAGAGAAAAATTATTTTAAAAGGTATCCTGTTTGAAAATTAATTAAAAAGTGTTGACGGATTTAACAGTTAGAAACCAGAGACTAACATTCATCAGGGACATACAAATGCAAAATTAAAAGGCAAGAGAGCATAACATTTAAAACGGGCTCCAAATAAATGACAGTAGTAAATTTTCTGTTTTATTACATTTTTTCACATTAAAAGGTACATCTGATAAATTGCCTCAAACATGCCTAAAGAACTGATGTCTAATTTTTGTTTTTAAGTCTGACCTATAAATGGCCAATGATCTGATCTCAATTGAGCAGAAAGATTGGCTGGTTTTCCCTGAGTAATTGAATCCTGTTTCCAATCTTCCCACTTAGTGCAAATAAGCACATTAACAAGGCTGCACTTTAAATTATTTCAGTCAGACAGCGCTGAAGTCATTTTGCCCCTGCTGTAGATTTTTATTGCAGCCTCATACTTGACAGAGCTGCTTAATGTTTTATGGAATCAGATTAACTATGCCACCCTTCCTTTATTTACACTTCAAATGCATTCCCCAAACACTCTCCTATTTTATTGCAAAGGTCAGAGGTGTAACATGCAGCAATCAATTAGAGACCCACTGAGTGAATGTAGAACACAAGCATGTGTCAAGGCAATAGAGGCACTCGCTCTTTCACTGAACAGTGAAGATGTGAGCCATGGGGGGCAAAAAGCTCAGGATTATCAAACTTCTCCTCCGTCACTTTCACCCTGAAGTTATTTTCTTTCACCTCTTACAGCCCTATTAACAAGGAGACAGCATTAAGATGGATATTGGGCTCAAATTTATTCAGCACAGAGATAAAAAATGGGAAGAATTTAAGAGTGTGTTTGATTTGTAAAAATGGTTCTGATACCTGTGGTGGGGTGGTAGATTGTTATTGTGTTAAATGTGTGGAAAAAGGTGCTAAGTGGTTGCTGTGATAATAGTCATGCCTTTTAAATGTATGACATGCAGACAATTGTTGGTCCTAATTGGTCATTACTATCATTGAACTGCTAAAACAGAAGTACTGGTTCAGTGTTCAGGTGCTGATCAGCAGAGATTTTTGGAGAAGGTGCTGGGGACACTGCACCTCTTCCACCAAAGGTCTGGTTGTTACCAGCAGTTGCACAGTAACATGATGCATCATGGCTTAAGGACTGCAAAGAGGTTGGAAAGGATTTAAGATCTGGCACTGGAGACCTTTCTGTAGGGAAGCTCGACATGGTGGCGCAGCGGTAGAGTTACTGGCTTACAGCGCCAGAGACCCGGGTTCAATCCTGACTATGGGTGCCATTTGTATGGAGTTTGAACATTCTCCCCTTGACCGTGTGGGTTTCTTCTGAGTGCTCCGGTTTCCTCTCACATTCCAAATACGTGCAGGTTTGTAGCTTAATTGGCATCTGTAAATTGTAAATTGTCCCTAGTGTGTGTAGGATAGTGCTAGTGTTCCGAGTGATCGTTGGTCGGTGCGGACTCGGTGGCCTGAAGGGCCTGTTTCAACGCTGTATCTCCAAAGTCTAAACCAGCGGAGAAGCGATGACCCCTCAGGGGTGCAGTGATGAAGTCTACCCTGCTATCCTTTTCCCCCATTCTCTTCCCAGTCAGTGCCTGATACTACTTTGCTAGTCCTCTATTCAGTCCTTCTGTAGATCATGGTCAGCCAATCATGCTAAATCTCTCTTTTTTCCAACAGTATTTCTAATAGCTGGCAGGAGACAGAGGTACTGATATGTAGGCAGACTTTTGAAAGATGTAAAAGCAACAGGGTAGTTGTTGCCGGGTGACAGTAATTTCCCCAAAATTAATGAGGACTCCCTTCATGCCAGAGGCATTATTGAGGCAGCAATTCTAAGGTGCATCCTAGAGGGTTTCTTGATACGGTATGTTGATAATCCAACCAAGGAAGGGTCATTCTAGACATTGCATTGAGAAATGAGCGTTGTCAGGTGATCAGAGTTTCAGTGGGAGAGCATTTTGGGAATAGCAATCATAACTCCATAAGTTTTCAGATGACAAAACGAACTGGGGAAGTGGGCTGAAGAATGGCCGATGGAATTTAACTCAGGCAAGTATGTCATTTTTTTTAGTTTAGTTTAGAGATATAGCCCAGATTGTGGTGAGACATGTGAATATGACACACTTACCTTCATCGGTTGCGGCATTGAGTACAGGACTAGGGACATCACTTTGCAGGTGTACAAGTTGTTGGTGAGACTACACTTGCACAATTGTGTACAGTTTGCATTGCCCATCTTTCAGAAGCATGTCATTAAGCTAGTGAGGGGGCAGATAAAATCTACAAGAATGTTCCCAGGACTCGAGGTAGACTGGGATTTATTACCCTGGAACCTAGACGGCTGTGGGGTGAACTTCTAAAGTTACCTTATAAAGGTATATCAAATCATGAGGAGGGAAAATAAGGTATATGACCACAGTCTATTGCCCAAGTTACGAGGAATCTAAAACTAACAGACATAGATTTAAGGTGAGAGGGGAACAATTTGAAATAAACCTGAGGGGCAGCTTTTTCACACAGAAAGTGTTGGGTATATGGGACGAGCTGCTTGAGGAAGTGGTTGAGGTGGATACAATTGTAGGGGGTGGGGGGGTGGTGTGAAGTACTGATTTGGGTATCTGCTAATTACAATAGTATTAGGCAGGAGCTAGAGTGAATAGACTTGGGGCAGCACAGCGGCACAATGGTAGAGTTGCTGCCTTAAGGGCCTGTCTCACTTGGCGATTTCTTCAACGACTGCCGGTATCATTGACTGACGTGTCAGGTCACCAAAAAATTTGCGGCGTGATGACATTTGACGCGCGGTGTTTTTTCACGTGTCGCAACTTTTTTTTTGTCGCCGCTGGATTTTGAAATGTTCAAAATCTTTTGGCGACACTGATATGACGCAAGCTATCACCGAAAATAATCGCCGTGTGACAGGCCCTTTACTGCGGCAGAGAGCTGACTGTGGGTGCTGTCTGCTGCACAGAGTTTGTAAGTTCTCCCTGTAACCACATAGATTTTCTCTGGGTGATCTGGTTTCCTCCCACATTCATAAGACGTTCACGTTTGTAAGTTAATTGGCCTTTGAAAATTGGCCCTAGTGTGTAGGATCGAACCAGTGTATGGGTGATTGCTGGTTGGCATTGACTAGGTGGGCTGAAGGGCCTGTTTCCATGCTGTATCTCTAAAATTAAAATGAACAACTGTTATTGCGAAGTCTACACCTCACCTATAGGAGTCGTTTAAAGACCATCTAATCAGAATTCAGGACCGACCTGTCCCTGTAAGGAAGATAGACAAGGGTGGTAAGGGTCAGGGACCTTGGATGCTGAGAGATGTGTGGAAATATAGTTTTTAAAAAAGGAAGCCTATGTGAGGTTTAAGAAGCTGAAATAATACAAGACCCTTGGGCACCATAAAGGAAGGATAAAAGGCCTTAAACAGGGCATCAAGGCACCTAAAATGGGTCATGAAATTTAATTGATGAGTAGGATTAAAGAAAATACCAAAGGATTTTGTGAAGACGTTTAAAATAAGAGGATAATTAGGGAGAAGGTGGGATCACTCAGGTACAAAGGAGGGAATTTATGCATGGAGTAAGAAGCAGTGACAGAGATATGAGATCAGTAATTAACATTGGTATTCATCGAGAAGTACATGAAGGATAGAGAGATTAGTGAGGAATATGCTGATATGCTGGAGCAAACTGATATCAAGAAAGTTGAGATGGTAGATTTCTTAATAAACATTAATGTGGATATATCCACTGGACCTGATAGGATCTATCCCAGATGATTGATAGAGGCAAAAGAGGAATTGCCTGCCCCTTGGCAGATGTATATGGAACCTCATTAGTCTTATGCAAGTTTGCAGAGGACTGGAGAACAGTCACGTTGTTCCACTGTTTCAGAAGGTCAAGAGGGACAATGAGGAAATTGCAGATAAGGACATTATTGGTGAAGGTTCTTAGGAATAGGACCAACAGGTATCAAGAAAAGCACAGACTTAAGCCTTATCAGCATGTCAAAATACTGGAAGATAGCTTTAGGTGAGAGAGAAAATGTTTAAAGGAGATTTGTAAAGCAAGTTTTTGCACAGAGAGTGGAAATTGCTGGCAGGTGAAGATACAATGAAAAGTCATGAGATATTTAGCCAAACATATGAACAGGCAGGGAATGGAAAGATAGAGACCATGTGCTGAAAGATGGGATTTGTTTAAATTGGCATAATTGTCGGTAAATGCTTGACTAATCTTCTGGAATTTTTTGAGGATGTGACAAGTAAAATGGATGAAGAGGTGCCAGTAGATGTAGTGTATCTAGACTTTCAGAAAGCCTTTGATAATGTCCCGCATGGGAGACTGGTGACTAAAATTAGAGCACATGGTATTGGGGGCAGGGTGTTGACATCGATAGAAAATTGGTTGGCAGACCGGAAGCAAAGAGTAGGAGTGAACGGGTCCTTTTCAAAATGGCAGGCAGCGGCGAGTGGAGTGCCGCAAGGCTCGGTGTTGGGGCCACAACTGTTTACCATATATATTAATGATTTGGAAGAGGGATTTAGGAGCAACTCTAGCAAGTTTGCGGATGACACATAGCTGGGTGGCAGTGTGAACTGTGAAGAGGATGTTAGGAGGTTGCAGGGTGACCTGGACAGGTTGAGTGAGTGGGCAGATGCGTGGCAGCTGCAGTATAATATAGATAAATGTGAGGTTATCCACTTTGGCGGCAAAAACAAGGGGGCAGATTATTATCTCAATGAGGTTAGGTTAGGTAAGGGGGAGGTACAGCGAGACCTGGGTGTCCTTGTACACCGGTCACTGAAAGTTGGCGTGCAGGTACAGCAGGCAGTGAAGAAAGCTAATGGAATGTTGGCCTTCATAACAAGAGGATTTCAGTATAGGAGTAAAGAGGTTCTTCTGCAGTTGTATAGGGCTCTGGTGAGACCACATCTGGAGTATTGTGTACAGTTTTGGTCTCCTAATTTGAGGAAGGACATCCTTGTGATTGAGGCAGTGCAGCGTAGGTTCATGAGATTGATCTCTGGGATGGCGGGACTGTCATATGAGGAAAGATTTGAAAAGACTAGGCTTGTATTCACTGGAGTTTAGAAGGATGAGGGGATATCTTATAGAGATATATAAAATTATAAAAGGACTGGACAAGCTAGATGGAGGAAAAATGTTCCCAATGTTGGGCGAGTCCAGAACCAGGGGCCACAGTCTTAGAATAAAGGGGAGGTCATTTAAGACTGAGGTCAGAAAAAACTTTTCACCCAGAGAGTTGTGAATTTATGGAATTCCCTGCCACAGATGGCAGTGGAGGCCAAATCACTGGATGGATTTAAGAGAGAGTTAGATAGAGCTCTAGGGGCTAGTGGAGTCAAGAGATATGGGGAGAAGGCAGGCACGGGTTATTGATACGGCACGATCAGCCATGATCACAATGAATGGCGGTGCTGGGCTCGAAGGGACGAATGGCCTCCTCCTGTACCTATTTTCTATGTTTCTATGTTTCTATGTTTCTAAATATATTGTGGGCCGTAACACCTGCTCCTAAACTTTACCATAAAGGACCCACACCTTCCTGGCCACTCACTCATCTCCCTGCTGCCTTCAGGTAGAAGGTACAGGAGACTGAAATCTGCAACATCCAGGTTTAGGAATAGCTTTTTCCCCACAGCCATCAGGCTATTAAACTCAACTCAAACAAAACTCTGATCATTAATAGCCCATTGCACTTTATCTGTTTATTTATGCATGTATATATATATATTCCATGGTATATGGACACACTGATCTGTTCTGTATTTATTTATGCCTACTATATTCTGTTGTGCTGAAGCAAAGCAAGAATTTCATTGTCCTATCTGGGACACATGACAATAAACTCTCTTGAATCTTGAATCTTCTATGAACACCTTGGAAGTATCCAAACAAATGGTTCCACACAGATCATTCAGTTTCTAAATTAAAATAAAAATCCTCTGAATTTTTGGAATAGGTTTTGCTGGAGTGAGGGAGAAGTCTCGATGAAATATCCCAAACTATTTCCCACTCTGCTTTGCAAGTCAATTATCAAGCCACCAGTGGCAACTGAATAGTAAAAGGGCATTAGATAAAATGGTGTTCTTCATTCCATGATCTAATCCTGTGATATTAGTAATGTGTACCTGCTTAACCTTTCTTAGTCATGGAGAGTCATAGAGTCATTAAGTGTGGAAATAGGCCCTTCGGCTCAACTTATTCACGCCAACCAATATGCCCCATCTACACTAATCCCACCTGCATGCATTAGGACCGTATGCCTCTAAACCTATCCTATCCATGTAATTGTCTAAATGTTTCTTAAACATTGTTATAATACCTGTCTCAACTACCTCCTTCATCAGCTTGTCCCATACACCACCACCCATTGTGTAATAAAGTTATCTCTCAGGTTACTATAAAATCTTTCCCCCCCTCACTTAAATCTACATCGTCTGGTTCTCGATTCCTCTAATCTGGGCAGAAGACTGTACATTTATCCAATCTATTCCTCTCATGATTTTGTACACCCTCTATAAGATCATCCCTCATCCTTCTGCGCTCCAAGGAATAAAGCCCTAGCCTGCTTAGCCTCTCCCTATAACTCAGGCCCCCCGAGTCCTGGCAACATCCTCGTAAATCCTCTCTGCACCCATTGCAGCTTGACAACATCTGAAATTAAATTTCATTGCTTTCAAAGGAAAGTAGGTTCCTTTGATCGCTGCACTTTCAGGTCTGTCTTCATTAAACTCACAAGCCCCTGGTAAACAATGACTGCGTAGAAAAAGGTTGCAGAACAATGATCAGCAGGTATCAGTTGTGGTTAGAATGGATCAATTGGCCTCTTCCTACGTTGTACGTTTAGTGATTGTATATTTCCTTTCCTGATAGATGGGTTTTCAGGGAAGGGTTTCAGGAAAAGAAACATGAAAGCACGGATATTTATGCCACAGAAGGAGGTCATGTGGCCCATTATGTTTCTCAAGCACGCAAAGAACCATTTAGGTTAAACACATTTCCCAGCTCTTGGTCTGTGGTGCTCTAGGTCACAGAATTTTAAGTGCTCATCCATCAGGCTTTGTGCTTCCAGTGAATTCCAAAACCCTGCTCCTCCCCCTCCCTACTCATTAGATAAAAATCAGTTTCTCCTCAAACTCTTCTCCAATCCTTTAGCCAATTACCTTAAGTCTACGTCCCCAGGTTATTGTGCTCACTGCGAAGGAAAATAAGTTGTTCATTCTGTCGAGGTATATCATCAGATTATACACCTTGATTAAATCTCTCCACGGTTATCTTTGCTCCAAGAAAACAAACACCCCTAAGCCACACTTAAGCACATCATTCCTCATAACTAAAATTTGCTAGTTCGAGCATCAACATCATAAATCATCTCTGCACCCTCTCTGGTGTGATCACATCCACTTTGTGGGATGGAGAGCAATGAGTGTGGGAGCTACAGAAACCATGACACTCCTTTACAGACTCTGATAAATGCTTACTCTTCTCCTGCCTCTACACAAGGAAGCTTTCACTCACCCAGAGGCTTCTTTGTCCTCTCTACTAGCTTCCATTCTGCTTTAGATCTGCTGGTATGCCTCAGTGGCTTTCTTACTTGTATGTTAATTAATATAAAATTAGAGATCTTGCTGAAGGTAATTAGGATTTATGCAGAAGCAGTCTGCTTGAGCCTAGATTGGCCGGAATACTCCAGTTCGTTCAAGAATTTAACAGGGCAATTTTAGTTGACTCGAGAGCCCGCGTAGTAAGAGAGATAGGCACTAAAATTAGGAGATCGAGTTCGAGTCGAGTCTGAGTCTATATTTGCAGCCAAATTTTCAAATACTGAATTTCATATTGAAGTTCTACCAGTAAGGTGGAATTCGAATCACTGTACATAGAACTTCGAAGTTGGTGCATGTCCATGATCGATTCCGAATAGCGGCTGATCAACAGTGAATAGTAACCCTCTGGTCGAATGTTGATAGCGAAGAGTACCTGAGAGATGGGAGCCTCCTTACTTGATGAAAAGTAATCCGAATAGCGAAGGGTACCCCTAATTCTGTCGAACTTAGAGAGGAGGGATAGAGGTCCCCCTATAGAAGTCAGTCTTAGCAGAGGGATAGTAACATTCAGGAAGTAAAGTAAGCATTTAAGAAATTGTACCTCAGCAAAGAGTAAACTAGGAAGGGGAAAATCTTCGGTATCAGAGGGAGAGGTTTACTGCGTGATAACAGCGTGATGCGGTGTCGAGATCGATTGTTCATGAATTGTGCGCTAGTGCTTTAAATCATTTTATAAATTGTAAAAAGCTATCTTTCCGTATTGTCATAGGATCCGGATTTTGTAAATATTCTCTGTATGTAAATAAACTTAGAGTAATTAAAAGTTAAGATTTAGATTGTGTTAAGTCCACGGACCGTCATTAGTGTTGCTGCTTGTGCGAGTGTTTACAGATTTATAACTTGAAGTGAGAGTGTGTTTAAGTTAGATATTCATAGTGTTTAAGTTAGATATTCGTATTTGTTTAAGATCGTTTTGTAAGAATCTGAATCGGGGTGGTTCGATCAGGGGTTGTACTCCTTCGATCACTGTGTCGGGAGAGGGGTCATCCCGCTGATTGATTGCGCCACGAGGAAGATTAATTAGAGTGGGGGTTTACTGGATACTTTTAGTTTATATTGGGGTGTGTTTTGAGTTATTGATAATCGGGGGAGTATTTTCATTCTTAATTATAGTTTTGTTAGCGTGGTTTGTGTAAACTTAAAGTTAATTAAGTGAGAGAGAGATTGCTGCTTGAGAGACTGCGAGTGGGAGTTAGATCCTTTGTTTGAAAGTTTGGAATTGAATGCAGTGATTGTGATTTAACAGATAAGAGAGTTGGGAGAGAGACTGAATAGGAGCGAGTGGTTTGAGTAATTAAACAGGAGTGATTGAATAGGAGTGAATGGGAGACAGTTGAAAGGAAGCGAATGCTAGAGTAAGTGTGAATCGGAATGATTGTTGACCATTGTGTGGGAGCGATTCCATTGACCCTGGAGTCTGACAGAAAAAGGTGTTAGTGTCTGGAACCTTTATTTTGTAATTTGTGTTTTGTCCATTGTTCGAGAATGGGGAATGTCTCTGAGAAGGATCGATCAAACGGATTAGAAAGCCCGATAAGGATAATTTGCGGGGAGCTTCCAAATGAAGCGGATAGACTGAGAGGATTATCGGGGAAATTAAATGCAATTTTGAAAGACCAACTTTGGCTGTTGTGGGGAATAAAGTCTTTAATCGGGATAAACTATATAGAGACGATTGTTAAAAAATATGGGAATAGTGAGGAAGGAAACGAGTTAATTGAGATAGGAATTATTCTTCACTAAAAGAAAAATAAATAAATAAATTGTTTTGCAGTCCACCCTAAGAATGGCGGCTTGTAAATTGGGAATAGGAGGAAAACAATAGAACTGATCCTTCGCAGGATATTTCAGAGTAGGGACAAGGAGAGTTAGTAAGCCAACAGCAGGAGCAGGAGTAGGAGCAGGAGTGAGTGTCATCTTTCAGAAGAGAGACTGCTGCGACGGCTCTTAAAGGAAAGGTGCCGACGAAAATTAAATCGGGTAAATTTGGTAAGAATGGAAAAGGGCCTGCATATCTTGAAGGGAGAGATATTTATCATATGTCAGGGTGTGCAGAATTCTTCAGAGTAGAGGTAGAGCCACAGTATTCCTCACAGAACTCTCATGTTCCCAATTCTGAGAAACCATGCGCAGCCTGCGAGCGGGGCACACGGGAGGAGTCAGCGTTATTTTCAGCTCCTCCCCCTAAATTTAAATCTGACATAGAGACATCGGGGAGAGATATTTTATCTCCTAGGATTGCGCTGCAGGTGGAGGACAATAGGGGAAACCAAGGAGCTAGAAAGAAGACTTCATCGACATGGGTGCCGAAACTAATTAGGGATTCCAGTAGCGAAAGGATAAAAGAATTCTTCTTGATGTATCGTGATAAAACAAATAGCCTTTCAGGGGGTGAGATAAGTGGAGAATATGTATGGATTGGTCCGGACATAGATAATAATTTAGAACAATTCACCACGGAAGAGGATTTAGTAAGGATTCCCCATAGACAATGTGTTTGTAGGGAGATGCCCACACCAGGTATAAATGTCCCCCAGACCACAGACAGTCATACATCAAGGTAGCCCGGAAAGTAGAGATTCGAATAAATGAAATAGGAACAGACGAGATAAGGAGGAAGAAGACCTCAAGGCCTGGATAGACCTCTCATTCAAAGAACCAACCTTTCCTAGGTTTGGCTGGCAAGGTTGGAGAGCAATCCGGCCAGATCAGTGTTTTAGTTATAGGGGACTAGGGCACTGGAATCGGTCATGTCCCATGAGAAAATATCATCAGGAAGGAAGGGGGCAGAGAAGGAGACCATGGGGTCATGGAAACCGATGGATTCCAAGAGGGTACCGAGGTTCTTGGGACCCTGAAAGTAGAGGACGGAGACATTGGCAGGTGGATCAGGGGGAAGGGACATTTCAACAGTCCAACCCATTTCGGTAGCCCTGACCTGCCAGTTAGCAGCAATACCATCTATTAAAATTAAAAGGCGGCCTCACATGGCCTGAGAAACAGCACTGTACATTAAACAGGAACACCACCCCTTCCAAGTAGGAGAAGATACATAGAATCCGACTCTCAAAGAACCCTCACTAAAAGGAAGAAGTACGACAGGGAAACATAGTAGCTAGCGTGAAAAGGGATAGCAACTAAGGAATGGAAATGGCACTAGGGAGAGAAGAAATAAACTTACCGTGCAGGAGGAATGGGAGTGAGGAAAGAAGCTATTGAATTAATGTGTTGCTGAGTTTGTGCCTGCAGGACAGTATATCAACGAGAGACTATCTGGGGAGTGAGGTAAAATAATGCATAGACCACTAAGAACGGGAAGAAGACAGCAAAAGGTAATGTAGCTCCCCAGAAAATTGTGACCAGCAGGATGAACTGATACTGTCCTGCCCCTTTAAGACATTTGGGAAGGCCAGCAGGCAGAGCAACATGCTCCTCAGTATCTCCACTCCCTAGTAACTGAAACTACCATCAGAAAGAAAGAAGAAAAGGACCTACCCTAGTGCCCAACTTTAATATCACCTAGCTATTGGAGAAAGAAAAGGAAGGAGAGTAAAGACACTTTAATCATCTTTGAAAGAAACAACACCGACGACTTATAATGACTTATCGGACAAACCTCACTTTAAAGGACTGATTTCAAATAAAATATTTCTCTGTGGTTTGCAGTAAAATACCTGGATTGCATCTAAATTATGGGTATTAAGAATAAATTTATAAATTGTGGATTCGGTACGGTATGATTTGGAGAGATTTTAAAATTTTTGAGATTTGGAATATACTTGTGGAATCTGACAGGACTAATTGGAGTTTGATTATTAACTAACATTGTTAATATCTCACCCTCAGGAAGGTAGACAAAGATGGAAAGGATTGTTCAAAGGGCATCAAGAAGGATGGAACTTGGGAAGATCTGGTAACATGGAATTACTTAGGGAATATGAGAGTTGGAATTAAAATCGGGATTAAAATTGGAAGTAAACTTGAAATTAAAATGGGAATTGGAATTGGAGTTATAATTGGAAATGGTCAAAAGAGGAACTGTGAGCAGCAGGACTTCCCTTTAATATTTATTCAGACAAATTATTCAGTAGTTAAGAACTATAAAGGTGAGAACCCCTAGGCAGAGAACGAAGCCAATAGAATAAAAGCGAGAACCCCTGGACAGAGAACGAAACCAACATAGTAAAGAGCTAATAGAATAAAGAGCCAACATGGTAGAGAATCAACATAGTATCGAGTTACCATAGTGAGGAGTGCATACATAAATAAGAAGAGGTACTGGCGGAAAGACTTGGTTAACTGCAGGGGGAAATTTGAATTGTATTGAGAATAGCAGAGCCGATGCATATTTGCCCGATGGATTTGAATTGTTTAACCCTTGATGGTAAAGCGACTTCTATTATCAAGGAGGAAAGAAATTGTCCCTGGATTTGGCATTCTTGATTGGATTTAGGATTAAATTGATAGCAATGGAAATTAATTGTTTACATTTGAACAGCTGGGAATTCCACAGGAATTGGAATGGAATTGTATTATCGGCTACAATGCTGTGGAATGAGAAAGATGAAATGGGCTTTGAAATTTAACATGGTAAATTGAAGGCTGTGACTGAATTTGGTTAAATTGGAACATTTATCATGTTTTGCTTTAAATTGAAGTCATGCCTGTAGGGAAATCTGGATTGAATCCAGCTGAAATTTATATGATCACCTGTCATCAGATATACATATTATAACATCATGTGAGTATGAAGAAGGCTATTTATTGTTGATCCTAGAATAATAAAGAATATATTACGGAAGAGATTAGGAATAGGGATATAGTAATAGAGCACAATATAATAGGTTCAATAGATAATAGAATAGGAATAGGTTCGGGTGAAATAGAACTATAGTGAATGAGTGGGAAAGCATGAGTGCATGATGGTAACTTGCTTTGTTCCAAGCTTCTTAGGATTTTTTAGGGTTTAGGTATGACTGTAGAAGATGATGGAAGACTGAGCACTAACACGGATGGAGGGAATTCGCGCCCACGAAAACTTGGGAGGTGAAGACTCCGCAGACAGAACTTGTGAAGTTATGCCCATGAAAATGCGGGACGCTTGACAAGATTCTGAGAAGAAGCATCATCATCTTGTGTTACTGATAGATGGGAAATGTAAAGCACACTTATGTATATCTGGTTAGCTGATTAGTGAGCCATTTTGGTTATCATTATTGATGGGTTATCATTATGATAAAAGGAAGGAATGTTAATCCTGGTTAAATTGGAGCAGCTAGGACTTCAAAATAGGGTAAAACTTCAGGGTTGCTGGGAGATTTGGTCAATTTGGAGTTGCTCTCTGCAGAGCCGAGACAAGCTGTGGAGAGGTGCCAGAGTGTCTGGAGCTTAGATACAATTTGGAAGCAAAGAATGGGAATATCTGCAAACCCTGTCAATTAGGTGCAAATTGCATAGAATGGATTGGATGGCTGCAAACCAGACATACACCTTGTAAATAATTGTAAATAATGTTGCAGACATTGCCGAGTGTTGATTGGATGAGGTGTTGAGCCTTGACTGGGTTTTCTGTAAATCAGGGTACATGTTTCTATGTTGGCTTTGACTCGAAGTCCGTTTTGAATACAATGTATTGAGCTGTTATATCATTGGGTTTGGGAAACGTATGGGGTTAATTGATATCTGTAATTAGGTTATCAAGAGACCACCCCCGTGTGTTTCGGTCCCTCGATGTCCTGGTACATATAAAAGTCCACTACCATGAGGCTCAGCGTCGATCTTCTGGGAAAGCACTTTGGACTGCTTGAACTTCTGGAGTGTCTCTGTCTGAGCGAGGCCTAGAGGGCTTGAACAGGCAGACATGAGGTTCGAACCCGCGGTGGGATAGGTACAGTAGTTGAACTGTTACGCGCTTTAGGTAAAATAAAGATTAGTTGTTCAAGCGCTTGTTTCAGTGTTTTTACTGAAACTAGACAGGGGGGAAGCTTAGAAACAAGCAATTTACAGGTTAGGGGCCCATAAAACCAGGGTGGGGTTAGAGGCACTGCTGGGATTGGGATAGAGGCCCGAAACTTGGTCATAGTTGGCAGACTGCAGCTGCTTAAGGAGAGCCAAACACGCATCCTTCCCCAGATTTGGTATCCAATTGGTGGGGTATTGAAAACGAGTCTGGTTTACGTGCTAAGTGGTGAAGCATTTGACCTGTCATTGTTGGGAGCGCTGATTGGAAAGGTGCATTCTGAAACTCGGCATCACCTGCCAGCGCGAAGAGGCTAGGCGCTGATACCCGGTGCTAAGCAGGTGCGAAGGAAATCCTTTTGAAGAGGTAAAACCTAGGTTGTTTAGAGGCCACGTCTGTGTGAAGATATCCAAATCCCTCCCAGGAGTGACGGACGAGGAATGGATGGATGCACTGGGCTCGATGGCTAGAGTATAGATTGGCTGGGAATACTCTAGTCCATTCGAGATTTAATTGAGCAATTCAATTTGAATTCGAGAGCCCGCGTATGTTGAGTGGTACGCACCAAAACTAATTGGTCCAAGAGCAAATTTAGATTTGCGGAATCAAAGTTTCCAAATACAGAATTTCACATTGAATTTCTGCCCATATGGTAGAATTTGAATTCTGTGCAAATAGAACTTCGGAGTTTGTGCATGTTTGAGATCAAATCCGAATAGCGGCTGATCAACAGTGAATAGTAACCCTCTGATCGATTGTTGATTAGTACCTGATAGCGAAGAGTAACTGAGAGATGGGAACCTGGTTTACTTGGTGAAAAGTACCCGGATGTGAGAAGTGCCCCTAATTCTGTAGAACTTAGAGTGGAGGGATAGAAGTCCCCCAATAGAAGTCAAGTCTTAGCTGGAGGAAAGTAACATTTAGGAGGAAAATTAGTCCATTTAAGAAGTAGTACCCCTCAGCAAAGAGTACCTAGGAAGGGGAAAATCATCCATATCAGAGGGACAGATTCACTGATTGATAACAGCGCGACACAACATTTAGATCGAGTGTTTGTGAACTGTGCGCTAGCATGTTAAATTATTATTGTAAATTGTAAATTTCCAGCATCGTCTTTTTTAGTATCTTTATCGGATTCAAATTGTATAAATACTTTGAGTATGTAAAAATTATTTAGAGTGTGTTAAGATCGCGAACCTCTACATGTATTGTCTGTGTTAGTGCTTAAGGATTTTTGGGTGTTAGAAATTGGGGTAAAGTGCATTTAAATTGAATATTTGGGATTTGTTTAAATCGGGATTGTAGTATTGTTAGAATCTGATTCGTGGTGGTTCGATCAGGGTTCGTATTCTTTCGATCGCTGTGTCGGGGGAGGAATCGTTCCGTTGACCGAGTACGCCACGAGGAAGATTTATTTGAGTGTGTGATTCATCGTCATAATAAGTGGATGCTTGTAGTTTATATTGGGTCTTGGTGTATTTGTTATTGTGGGAATAATTTCTTGTTTGATTATAGTTTTACTTGCGTGGTTTGGGTTTATTTGTCTTTGTGAATTTAAAGTGTTCTGAGTGGGAGAGATTGCAACTAAAATTTAAATATTAAGAGCCTTAGTTTGGGAAACCGGAGATTCTTTGTTTAATGAGAGTTGAATGAGGTGATTGTGCTCGAGCTGATAAGAAAGTTGAGAGCGACTATTGAATAGAGCGACTGAGTAGAGTGATTGAATAACGGTTGGGAAAGATTGAATGTACAATTTTGTGAGAAGGTGTGAATCTGCTACACGTTAGTCATTGTGTGAGAGTGATTTCAGTGGGCTTGGAGTCTGAAAGGAAGGGTTCAGTATTGAGGAGGTGTGAGCGCTTTGAATCTTATCTGTATTGTGTCAGGACTTTCTGTATGGGATGTCAGGACTTTCATATGAAGAAAGACTGGATAGACTTGGCTTATACTCGCTAGAATTTAGGAGATTGAGAGGGGATCTTATAGAAACGTACAAAATTCTTATGGGGTTGGACAGGCTAGATGCAGGAAGATTGTTCCCGATGTTGGGGAAGTCCAGGACAAGGGGTCACAGCTTAAGGATAAGGGGGAAATCCTTTAAGACCGAGATGAGGAAAAAGTTTTTCACACAGAGAGTGGTGAATCTCTGGAACTCTCTGCCACAGAGGGTAGTTGACGCCAGTTCATTGGCTATATTTAAGAGGGAGTTAGATGTGGCCCTTGTGGCTAAAGGGATCAGGGGGTATGGAGAGAAGGCAGGTACGGGATACTGAGTTGGATGATCAGCCATGATCATATTGAATGGCGGTGCAGGCTCGAAGGGCCGAATGGCCTACTCCTGCACCTATTTTCTATGTATCTATGTATCTATGTGTCTATTGTGTAGTAGGATGGGAAATGTACTGGAGAAGGACCTATCAAATAATCCTGAAAGTCCGTGAAGAATAATTTGTGAGAAAATTCCTCAGGAAGCAGAGAGATTAAGAAAATTATCAGGGAAATTAAATAATTGAGGAACAAATTTTGGCCGATAGGTGGGCTAACGTCTGTAAAAGGATTAACCTACATAGAGATAATTATTAGACGTTATGGGAATAGTGAAGAAGGGAACGAGCTTATTGAAATATGGAACATTTTCTTCACTGAAAGGGAAGTAAATAAAGAAGTCTTTCTGCTTTCTACTTTAAGAATGGCAGCATTCAAGGTGGAAGAAGAGAGAAAGGGTCCGTCTCTAGGCATTTTGGTACAGGGAAAGAAAGATAGTGGAAGCCAGCAGCAGGAGCAGGGGAGAATACCAGCTTTTAAAGGAGAAATGACTGCGATGTCTCTTAAAGGGGAGGTGCCGACTAAGATCAAACTTAGTAAGAGTGCCGCGGTTAGCGTGGATCTCGAAGGGAGAGAAGCCTAATATATACAAGGTTGGGTAGACTTTTTTGGAACAGTCACAGCATTCCTCTCAGCCCTCTCATGTTCTTAGTTTGGAAACACCTTGCGCAGCTTGCAAACGGGGCGCTCGGGTGGAGTCATTGGTATCTTCGACTCCACCCACTAAATTCAAATCCAAAGTAGGAAAATCAGAAAAGGACTCTGTAGCTCAGACGATTGCTTCACCAGCAGAGGATAGTGTGGGGGATCAAGGAGCTAGAAGGAAGATTCCTCAGAAGTGGGTGCCAAAATTAATTGGGAAATCAAGTGGGGAAGTGAAGGACTCCTTCCTAAAGTATAGAGATTCCAGTAGCAGAAAGGGCATTTTCTCCGAGGGTGAGACAGCAGGAGGCTATGAAGTGGCTGATCCTGATATTGATAAAATTATAAGATCAGAGCAAATCCCCGATGTTCTGGATATGGAGCAGATTCCCCGTAGGCAATTCCCTAGTAGGACGCTGCCTACTCTGCCTTTAGAATTAGATCCCACAGTAGGTGCAAATTATCCCCGGGCTACAGACGTCCACATTTCAATGCAACCTGACAATAGCAGCTATATCCTTCCAGAGACCTTACTAAGAATCCAGAAACGGGAAGTTAAATCGAAGGAGGAGGAGGAGGAATTTAAAGCATGGATAGACATGCCAATCCGAGAGCCGACTTTTCCTCGGTTTGGTTGGAGAGGTTATAGAGCTGTTACATCTGTGGGGATCAATGTTACATCTGTGGGGAATCAGGACATTGGTGCCGATCTTGTCCTGTGAGGGAACACAGAGCAGGAAGCGGTCAAAGGCGAGGGCCATGGCGAATAAGAAGTCAGTGGATCCCTAGAGGTTGCAGGGACACTAGGGACCCCGAAAATAGAGGAAGAGAACACTGGCCAGAAGATCAGGGGGCAGGGACATTCCTGCAGCCAAATCCATTCCGATAGCCCTGATCTGCCAGCTGGTACAAAGTAAAAAGATGAAATCTGAGGACATCGTCACATGGCTCAAAGTTATTAATAAATTATAAGAACAAGAAAGAACACCACCCCTTCCGAATCGCAGGAAGAGAGTTACAAAGAAGCTGATTGGGATTGAGAAACCTCACTAAAAGGAAGGAATACGAAAAGGGAAACATAGTAGTTGGTGACAGAGAGAGTAAGAACTAAAGGGTTTGGGATTATAAGAACCACAGAATAAGCAAAACACACCTATGCAAACCCAAGACCAAAGGAGGATTAGTTTTACCAAATTTGTTATTTTATTTTTGGGCAGTTAATGTTAAAAATATGAATTTTTGGTTGGAAGATATGGATCAACAACCAGACTGGTTAAAGATGGAAAAGGAAGATTGTTTGCCTTTTGAAATTGGGCCGATCCTGTTAGCTCCTACAAAATTGAATTAAAAAATCTATAGTGGAAATCCTATAATATATAGTGGTATTCGAATTTGGAAACAACTAAAAAAGACATTAAAATTGGATAATTTATCACTTTCTCTCCCCATTGCAAATAATCCTTCATTTAAACCCTCAGTGTTGGATAAAGGTTTTGTACAATGGAAAAATCATGGAATTGAAAAGATGGGACATCTTTAAAGAAATTGTATTTTTCTCTCGTTTCAGGAACTATGACAGAATTATGGATTACATTCAAATATTTTTTTTAGATACTTACAACTTAAAGATTATATTAAATCACATACACAAGAATACAGAACTAGAAAACTAGAGATTCTAGATGAATGTTTGAATAAACATTCCAATACAGTTAAATTAATATCTTACATTTATAATACTCTTTTAGACAGTCGATGGAATTATATAGACTAGCATGGGAAAAGGAATTAGCCGAAACCATAACAAAAGATATTTGTGATGAAAGTCTACAACATATACATCAATGCTCATTAAATACCAGACATTCTTTAATACAATTTAAAGTACTACATAGACTGCATTATTCAAAAACAAAATTAAATAGAATCTTTCCTAATATCTCCCCTATCTGTGATAAATGTCAATACTCGGTGGCTAATTTAACCCATACTTTTGTAAATTGTATAAAAATTAAAAATTACTGGATGGATATTTTTTAAATAATCTCTGTAGTTGTTAATACGCAACTGGATGCCGATCCTAAATTAATAATATTGGGCATTTCAGAACAATGCCTAAAACTTACAACAAACCAAAGAAATTTCCTTGATTACAGTATAATAATTGGGAAAAAATTAATATTAACATTTTGGAAAAATCCTGCAACCCCCACAATTAAGATGTGGATTATGGAGATGTTGGAGACCTTACATTTGGAAAAAAATTGATATGTCTTAATTGACAAACCAGAATTATTTACTAAAATATGGTCTCCATTTATAGATTATTTGAAGGGGTAGACTGGGCCGGCGCGGAGGCCTGACTGAACCCAGAACTAGATGAATAGTTATGTTTTCTGACCTACGGACCTATCTCCTAAGTTGTATTATTGATAGTTTATCTTATTTTTTTTCTAATTTCTTCTCTTTATTTCTTTATTTTTCTTATCTATAACCAGAAATAAATAATTAGAGGTAATGTTAATATGTAACCGATAAAGGAGGATCCCAGCTACTTTGGTAACTGGATCCCCGGAAACCTGGATACTTAATACGTAATCGTTAAACAAAGTTTGTATTGGTTTGGAGTATGATATGCAGATACCTCTAATAAAAATTTAAATAAAAATTTAAAAAAAGAAAGAGGATGGGTGACGTTTCGGGTTGGGACCCTTCTTCAGACTCTGGTTCTGAAGGGTCCCGACCCGCAACATCATCCATCCCTTTTCTCCATAGATGCTGCCTGCCCGCTGACATACTCCAGTACTTTATACGCATGTCTTTGTCACATGCTGCCATTTTAAATGAGGCAGTAACCCATTAAAAATAAATAGATTGGTGTCCTTTTGGAACAGCTGAAAAGGGAATGTCATACAAATACAAGCTTTTGTACAATGAGATCAAACACCTTGGTTTCTAAGTTGATAACTTTCAACAAAACTAGTGATTTTTGATTTTACGGTAATGTTTAAATCACTATTAAAATACATAAGCTTTCTAAAAGGAGTCAATGAAAGGTATCGAGACAAAATATTGTAATAAAAAAGGCTAAAGCCCCCTCCCCCCCAAAAAAAGAACTAAAGGGAACTAAACTGGCACTAGGGAGAGAAGAAATGAACTTATTGCGCAGGAAGTATGGGAGTAGGGAAAATGATGTATTGTACTAACTTGTTACAAAGTTGTTATGCCTGCAGGACAGTATAATCTACAGCATACGGGGAGCGAGGTAAAGAGTATGTGGACCCTTAAGAACGGGCAGAAGACACAGCTCAGGTAGGATGTGTAGTTATTATCTCCATCCAGGTAGCTCCCCAGAGACAAAGACCAACAACAAAGAAGAAATGATACTGTCCTGTCCCTTTAAGACATCTGGGAGAGGCCAACAAATAGAGAAGGCTGCTTCTCAGCATCCCTACTCCTTTGAAACTAACATCGAGGAAGAAGAAGAAGATACCTACCCTAGTGCCCAACTTTAACATCATCTAACTTTTGACACCAGTGAAGGAAAAAGAAAATAACACCATCTAACATTTTCTAGAAGATACAGATAACCTATGACGACTATTGCGGCAAGCTCTAATTAGAAGAATTGAATTTAAATTTGAAAATAGACACTCCTCTGTGGTTTGGGGCAAGACACCTACTTTTCTCCTAAATTATAATCATTAGAAATAAATTGACAAAATTTTGAAATCGATCTCTAAATTGTATGGTGATGAATTGGAAGGACTTTAAAGTTTGAGATTTGGAACTGACTGATAAGATTTGGCTTAGGAGTATTTAAGGATTGATTATTAACTTGGTATTTTTATTGTCTCATCCCCAGACAGGCAGCCAAAGATGGGAAGGATTATTCAGAGAACATCAGGGAAGGATGGAACTAGGGAAGATCTGGTAACATGGAAGAGTTATTCAGGGAACATGGCATTGGAAATAATAAGAAAGAGGAACTGTGAACAGCAAGACTTCCCTTTAAGAGACCAAAGTTAGCATACTAAGAAAGTTACTTGGAGCTAAAGGGAAACTAGTTATGATGAAGAACCCCTCTTGACTGAGAGCTGAGCCAACATACTAAGGAAGAAGTACTGGAGGAGGAGTCTATTGAATTAGGAGGAGGAATAAGGAAATAAAGATATCAGAGTTGAAGTATTTAACCGGTGGATCTAAATTTGTTTAACCCTTGATAGTAAAGCAGCTGGGTGATTCTTCAGTAAGTGTCTACTTTTAAGTTTCTGGAAACCCGAAAATAAAACTTAAATTTTGCAACTTTGAATGTTGTTTCGCATAGATGAACATCTCTACTATGGGAATAATATGTTTGGCGCAATCTTTTAGAGAATTTAATTTATTTTTCCCTCTTCTTTTTCCAGGTTGCCCATTGCATTCAGTCATATCCGTCATATTTTGATGATGAACAACACTGCAAAATATAACAGATTTCAGAATATAAAATCAAATTTTCGTCGCAGTTTTTCAAATTATAGAGTATCTTCCTCAAATAACCCACCAAAAAAAACTTTTCCAGTCTAACGCATTGATTTTAAACCTTCGTAACAGTTTACTGCTGAAAAAAGTGGTGATTTTCTGCAAGAATGGTAACATTCACATAAGTTTTCACTAACTTCCTCTAAAACAATATTAACTTCAGATTAATAGGCAGAAGCATACTGTTCATTTATCAATAATAATTGATAATTACGGTCATTATTGTATTATTTAGCACATTACGAGCATAAAATACTCATGTGATGGATATGACTCAAGTTTGGGAGCGCCACGTGATGGAGATGACTAAAACTATCTTTAGGGCTAGGGTTCGGGCTAGGGCTGGGGTTCGAGCTGGTTCTAGGGTTGGGGCTGGGGCTGGCATTAAGGCTGGGGTTGGGGCTGGTATTAAGGCTGGGGTTGGAGCTGGGGCCAGGGTTAGGGCTAGGGTTGGGGCTAGGGTTGGGGCTAGGGCTGGGGTTTGGGGCTGGGGTTTGGGGCTGGAGTTAGAGCAGGGGTTGGGGTTGGGGCTCAGGTTGGGGCTGGGGCTGGGGCTAGAGTTGGAGTTGGGGTTGGGGCAGGGCTGGGGCTGGGGTTAGGTGTGGGGATGGAGCTGGGGTTGGAGCTGGGATTGGAGCTAGGGCTGCGGTTAGGGCTGAATTGAAACATTCTTCATGGTTTGCTTTAAATAAGAGTCATGCCTGTAGGGAAATCTGGACTGAACCCAGCTGAAATTTATATGAGAAACCATCATCAGATATACATTGAAGAACATCTTGTGAATACGGAGAGGGCTGATTAGTGTTGATCCTAGGATAGTAAAGAGTATATTATCGAGCAGAATATTAATAGTGAAATAGAAAAGGGATAGTATTGACAGAACAACATTACAGTGAATGTATTGGAAAGCATTAGTGCATGAATGGAAACTTTTTCCCAAGTTTTTCAGGAATTACAGGTTATAGGTTCAACCTATAAGGGATGGAAGAATGGGCAACAACATGGATGGAGAGAAATTGCGTCCATAAAAACTTGGGAGGTGAAGGCTCATCAGATGGAAATTATGAAGCTTCTCCCACGAAAACTCGGGAAGCTTGAGAAGAAACATCATCGTCTTTTTGTTGTTAATAGATGATGAATGTAATAGTCACACATATGTATATCTGGTTATCTGATTATCTGATTATTTGGTTATCATAAATTATGTGATAAAAGGAAGGAATGTTAATTCTGGCCAAATTGGAGATGCCAGGACACTAAAATTGAGTAAAGGCTTCTGTGCTGCTAGGCCATTTTGGTCAATTTAAATGTGCCTTTTGCAGAACTGGGACAAGCTGCTGAATGGTGCCAGTTTGTCTGGAGCCCAGATAAGAGTTGCAGTGAAAGAATGGGACATCTGCAGATTCTTATAATTAGGTGTAAATTGCATGAAACGGAATGGGTGAATGCAAACCAGACATACATATTGTAAATAATGTTGCAAAGCTTTACTTTGCTAGATGTTGATTGGGTTAAGTGTTGAGCCTTGTCTGGGTTTCTTGAATATCCAGGCACACGTTGCATAATTCATCTCATGTATCTTGTCAGATACATTGTATTAGTCACTGTATTATTGGGTTAGGGAAATGTCTATCATGTACTGTGTTAAACGATATTTGTTTTTGGACTGTATAGAGACCACCCCCATATGGTTCGGCACCTCAAGGTTCGGGGACCTATAAAAGGTAGCTCCCACGAGGTCCGATGTCGATTTTCTGGAAGAACGCTTGGGACTGCATGACCTCTCTGCTTGCACAAGGCTAGGAGGGCTTGGCCAAGCAGATACAAGGATCAAACCCGTGGTGGTTTGGTATAGTAGAGGGGAACTGTTATTGTGTTTTCCAAAATAAAGTTTAGTTGCGCAAGTGCTTGACTCAGTATTTTATTGACTGAAACTAGACTGGAGGGAAGCTTAGAATGAGCTATTTACACAATTTAATGACTATTGTTAAATGCTTGTACTTGGAACTGTTTGTGCTGATGCATAGTAAAATTATACTGAATTGTATGCAAAAAAAGGAATGTCACTGTACCAAGGTACATGTGACAATAAAGTACTGTTGAACGGTTAAACCGTTGTAAGGTTGGACAGGTTAGGACTTTATTCCTTGTAGTGCAAGAGGTTGAGAGATAATCTTTTAGAGATGTATAAAATAGTAAGATTAAACGAGAACTTACCAGTTTGAAGTTTGATCTTTATTTTATGAGGAGTTACGATGAGCGATTACGTGAAGAACGGCGTCAGCCCGCATGAGCGTCAATCTTCAAAGCAGCGGTGTGAAATAAAAGAACACAGAAGTTGAACTGAACATAGTAAGATTGGAGAGAACTAGAAACTACCAGATGACCTTTATAATATGAGGGTTGGGAACGGAGGGCACGTAATAGCTCATCATAACTCCTGGAGGAGTGAGATTAGAAAATATAGTATCTACTCCTGCATAAGTCAAAACCCCATTTTAAACACCTGGAGATGGTCTGAACTGATACCTTCTTATGAGGTTATTTGTAACTAACAAACATTGCTAGTAGCAGAGCCTCTAAGACTCTAGGTGACCTTGATGTATTGTTGTAAATGTGTGCCCACACATAACCGAAGGTCCATGGGGTATGCCATGAGAACTAGTTTGAGACCTTATGCGCCTGGGCTGCTCTGCTTAACTAAATCATAAACATTTATATTATTTGCAGGTGTAACCATCCTGTCCAGTCGCAATTGATGTAATGACTGGACCCGTTGCGCTGAAAGGAGCGTCATGAGGATAACTACCTTATGAGAGCCGGGCCAAAGATAAGAATGTAGCTGGAGCCCCCTGGTGAAGTAGTGTTAACACAATGTCAATATCCCATACTTCCGTGTACGTGGGCCTGGGAGAACTTGTGTGAAAGGTATCCTTTATAAACTGGATATCAGAGGGTGAGACCTGACAGAGCGGGTCCCGCTCGCTGCAGCAAATATGATGAGAAGGCAAGCTGGGCACAGTTAATGGCACTATAACTTAATTTATTGTCAAGGACCCATTTGAAAATGAACTCCAAGACGTCAGTATCCGTGCCGTATTATATGTAACATAGCATTTAAACAAAACGCTTCCCATCTCCTGAAGAGGAAATGTACTGCTTTTTTGGTGCTTTCCGTGCACTCTGCAGTGAGCACATACATGGATTGGTCTGACAACCCGAGCCGCAGGAGCAGTCTTCTCAGAGTCTACAAGTCAATGAATTGATTTAATCATGCAGAGGCTGGTTTCCCGAGTCACAGGCTGAACCAGCAAAGTTTTATGTTTAGAATACCCATATAAAGTTCTATTATTATTCCCAACATAAGCGGGAACCATGGCTGCATAGGCCAGTCAGAGAGTACGCAAACCCCTGAAGCGGGATCTTGCTGAATTTATTGCAAGACCCGACTGATGAGGCAAAATGGAGAAAAGACATAAAAGAACATTCCTCCCCGTGTAGCGAGAATGTATCTCTCGGCACAGTGATGCCACATGTTTTGCAACCGGTGAATGAGCCTGGATGCAAACATATCGATATTCGGTGTTCCATCGAGCCGTAATGTCATAAAATACTTTGTGATCTAACATCCATTCTGTGTTGTCATTGATTTTACGTGATGATACACCAGCGCCAATTGAGGTTAGGTAAATTATGACCGGATACTTTGACTTGATTGCACCCATGTGACTAACATATGCCACCACCACAGTGTATCAACTTGGAGTTGAGCATGCAGATTATGTATATTCGCATAATAACCCGTTACCCCATAGAATGCACCTTGTGTCTATAGGTAGTTGATACCAATAACTGAAGAATTGGTAATTCATGCAAATCCCAACCACCTCCGTAACTAGAGATGGCATTTGTAATTTTTCATCTTTGAGCACTAGCATCAGTTTGTAATATAACTGAAGATTTACTGACCAAAAGCTACTGGAGCAATGCTGAATACTACTCGTCCACCATTGTGACTTTGGTATCTTCAGCTGGTAATAGCATAGGTCTGTTAACAATGACCGACATGGCACTTGAGAGGTTATTACTTTGTACGTTGTAAGTTCTGAAAATGCAAAGGCCCAATTTGCACAGCTGAAACACAGCTACTCTATTGCCAATTACACTTGATGAATAGAAGGCTGCTTAATAACAACAAGGTTGTTACAGGCTATTAATTCCAATCTCTTGCCCCAGGGCGGAGTCACAGACAAATTAATAGTTAAAGGTAAATCCAAGTAATCAATAACTCTAGTTGGTATCAACTTAAATTTAACTGGATGGATGAGGAACCTCAATTTCTCAAATATAGTTTGCAGCTGAAACAGTTGATTTTTAGCAAAATACAGCATTTAGAATATCATCGAGTTAAGCCATAACAAGTGTTTTTGAGCTCTGAGCAGCCCAAGCACCGGTTTAGTAATTTGGTAGATGACCTGGGAGCTGAAGTTAGCCCATTTTGCAACGCATTAACTGTCATCATTGCCCCATCCAGATAAATTTCAAATGTCTCCGGTGATCCCTGTGAATGGGACCTGAATAGTATGCATCTTTGAGATCGATGCATGCCATAAAGATCCTATGGAAATCAGTTGTTAGACAGTAACGAAGTTCCATATTCTGAAGAGTCTATATTGCACATGCGAGTTAAATCAAGGATGAACGAACATCCTCCATCTTTCACAATGAACAGGCCACGCCTGCCATAATTCCGTGCCTGCCTCGAACGACAACTCTGGCCATATTCCCGAGCCTGTCTCTAAAGGTAATCCTGGCCATAATACTGAGCCTGCCTCGAAAGACAACTCTGGCCATAATTCTGAGCCTGCCTCGAAAGACAAATCTGGCCTTATTTCTGAGCCTGTCTTGAAAGGCAATCCTGGCCATAATACTGGGCCTGCCTTGAAAGACAACTCTGGCCATAATTCTGAGCCTGCCTCGAAAGACAACTCTGGCCATATTTCCGAGCTTGTCTCGGAAGGCAATCCTGGCTGTAATACTGAGCCTGCCTCGAAAGACAACTCTGGCCCCAATTCCAAGCCATGCTTGGAACCCTTGTATACTGTGCAGAATAAACCAATCACATGTTATCATTTTAGTTTATAAATGGATCTGAATCTCATGTTATCATTGTCATTTGTACAAAAACAAGTGTAAATATTACCAACTTGTAAATGGTCCGCATACCCCATGTTTTGGAAGAACCACACCCACCTACCTCCATGGTTACCGGTGGTCTTATGGTAAGCCCAAAGGCCCCTGATGCAGGTTCTATTTCCATCCTTGATTGGAGAGTAGGACTGGTAGGGTGTGTGGATTCCATATTTCCTGAGACCGGCTTGGACCTTAGCCTGAAAGACCTCGGCCCAGCTTTCAAGCTGCCACCAGCTTCAGTGAAATGCTTACTGCCGATGAGGCGCGGGGTGTGTCGTCGCCGAAATGATGAAGCTTTGCTCATCGTTGGTACCTTGATTAGTCTGACAGCTTTTGCTTCCTCATCCAGGTATTACCTGTTGGATAAGTCTTACCTGAAGAGACAATTCGGCGGCTGGTTTCATTTCCTGGATTTCATGCCCCCTCCAATGTCACCCCTGATAGCGCTGTTCACTGCCGGCACTTGTAGCGTGAGGGGAACTCTGGCCCCTTCTGGGTTTTCTGCCAACGGCTGGAACCAACTCTTCCGGCAGTAACCCCTTCATTTGCGAGTATTTCCTTGGAGCCATATGCATGTGCTCCAGTATATTCCATGGACATACTTTCGAATTTGAAGTCAGTTACACACTGACCACTCGCACTCCCCTCCACAGAGAGGGAGATTCGTAGGCAGCCCTGGAAACAGGTGCTGCCGCAGGCCCCTGAGGATACCTGCGCTGATATGGTCCCTCCTACGGACCTATATCAGGAGCATCACATTTGTGGGATAAAATGCCCGAGGGTGCTATCCATGCTCCATGTGAGTTAAACGTCTGAGGACGTACCCAGGTATGTCGGAGGGGAGGCCTCCTGGCCTGACTCATCCGAGTCCATAGGCCTGACTGACTTATTCCTGGTTTTACCCCCTTTCTGGGACACCATAGCGGTCTAGGAGCCACTGTCAGCGACTCGGGTGGCGAGTCCGACTTACTCCTGGTTTTACCCCCTTTCTGGGGAACCACAGCGGTCTGGGAGCCACTGACCCCATTGTCAGCGATTTAGGTAGCGAACCAGACGGCCGCCGGCTACCCGCGCTTCCGCGGTCCGGACCGGGATCTCCCACGGTCGATAGCCGGTTTCCCCGCGGCCCGTCCGGACTTCGCCCCGAAATTGTGTCCAGCAGGAAAACTCTGTAACAGAGCTTCCTGCAGTCAAAAAAGAGAACCTGGAATTAAGTTAAAAACTTACCTGCAGGTTTAAACTTACCGCTGGAAGGAGCAACGCACCCGCCAGTCAGTCGTTGCGCAATGCGTTGACATAATGACGCGCATGCGGGCTGACGGCGTTCTTCACGTAGTCATTCATGTGACTCCGAAGTAAAATCAAGAGTGGAATTGATAGGGTGATTGCACAGTCTGTTACCCAAGGTAGGGGAATCAAGAAACAGAGGCAAATGTTCATGGTGGGAGGGGCAATATTTAATGGGAACCTGAAGGGTAAATATTTTATTCAACTCATGAAATGAGCTGCCAGAGGAGAAAATTGAGGCAGGTATTATAACAGCACTTAAAAGACACCTGGACAAGTACATGGATAGGAAAGGTTCAGAGGGATATGAGATAAATGAAGGCAAATTGGACGAGCTAAAATGGGGCACCTTGGTCAGCAAGATCGAAATGGGCTGAAGCGCCTGTTCCATGCTGTAAGATCTATGACTCTAGGACCAGTGGAAGCTGTGTACCAAAAATAAGTAACTAAATCAGATTCATGTGAAATTAAGCATTATCTCTGACTTTCCTTCTGTGTAGATGTTGTCCAATATGCTGGGTATTTTCAGCAATTTTACTTATATTGCATCGTGTATATGGTTTTTCTTCCTCTTCAGTGTGTAATGGTGTCTGAAACAAACCATTTCGTGCTCTGCTCTCACTTTCACTTTCACTTGCTTTGCTATGAGAAATTTCCAAAAGGAAATCCCTTTTTATGCAAACTAGCTGTTCAGCTGACTTGTTAGCTCCATCCAATGAGTGACCACCGTTCACTGGGTGCCAACCCATCATTCCTATGATAGACATCTGGTTACTTGTCTGGAGTCGTGTTGTAGAAGGGTATTCTACACCCAATATCTAACAGAGCCCAATATCTAGAAATATAGTTACGGAAACCGAAGGTGTTCATCAAATGAATTCTTTAAAATGTAAAATGTATTTCTATTTCCACATTTAATTTTTTATTAAAAGAGAGAAGCAGTGTAGTTAGTGTATGTGGTGTTGACTATGTATCATAATCCCATAATCATAATCATAACCATAATCATAATCACACTTCAACTCCCCCTCCCATTCCGAATCCGACCTTTCTGTCCTGGGCCTCCTCCATGGCCAGAGTGAGCACCACCGGAAATTGGAGGAGCAGCACCTCACTTGGGCAGTTTGCACCCTAGCGGCATGAACATTGACTTCTCCAACTTCCAGTAACCCTTGCTGTCTCCTCCCCTTCTCAGCTCTCTCTCAGCCCCCTGGCTCCACCTCTTCCTTTCTCCTTTCTTCTCCCCCCCCCCCCCCCCAACCCTACATCAGTCTGAAGAAGGGTTTTGGCCCGAAACGTTGCCTATTTCCTTCGCTCCATAGATGCTGCTGCACCCGCTGAGTTTCTCCAGCACTTTTGTCTACCTATCATAATTACAGCTCTGAAGTTGTTGATTCTTTAATGCATTGGATTCTGTGACTATTGCAATAATTGTTATAGGAAGTTGGTTATAGAAAGCCGCCTTTAGAATTTACAATTTATAGAAGCCAAATAATCTACCAACCTGTACGTCTTTGCAGTGTCGGAGGAAACTGGAGTACCCAGAGAAAACCCACGGGATCACAGGGAGAATATACAAACTCCATGGCGCTGTAAAGCAGCAACTCTACTGCCGTGCCACTGTGCCGCCCCTCCTACAAAAATATTGATGTACAATATACAAGAATTAGGAAGAATGTAAATGTGGTTCAGTAAAATCTGCATGGTAATAAGCAGGTGGAACAAAGCAAACACAACATATGCTGAAGAGGCTCAGATTACATGAAAAGATTTGTGCGCCGTTAATACCAAGCTGTTCAGAATTTTAAAAAGCTGAATATTAGAGAGATTGTGGCAATACAGCTATATCATAAGATGGGTGAATGTTTCAGAGAGGTTCAGATCTCAGCAAGAGAGAGCCATGAATAGTAAAAGCCCTGTCCCACGGTACGAGTTCATTCCAAGAGCTCTCCCGAGTTTAAAAAAACCCAAACTCGTGGTAAGCACGGAGAATGAACGTAGCGGGTACGTCGGAGCTCGGGGACGTGTCTTAGCGGCTCTTAACGCTAACGGCAGGTACTCGGGAAGACTCGTGAAGATTTTTCAACATGTTGAAAAATGTCCATGAGAGCCCCGAGATCCGACGAGTGGCCATTACCATAAATCTCCGAGTTCGAATCAGGGCAACCTCGGGAGAGCTCTTGGAATGAACTCGTACCGTGGGACAGGGCTTTAAGGAAAATTGTGAGTTGGGCAGCACAGTGGTGCAGTGGTAATGGGCCTGTCCCACTTAGGCATTTTTTTAGGTGACTGCAGGAGACTATGGAGTCGCCACATGGTCGCCACATGTTCGCGAGTAGTTATCGGGGTGTCGTCTTCATGGTCGCGAGGAGTTCCCGCATTCTGGGAACTAGTCGTGGCCTCATTATGGTTGGCGAAAAATTTTCAACATGTTGAAAAATTAGCGGCGACTAGAATGAAGCCGCCATGGAGAGTAGCGAGAATTCTCGTGCCGTAGGTGGGTCGATAGGAGGTCCTAGTGGGTTGCCATGAGGTTGAAGGTTCTCAGAGGTTCTAGTCGGTTGTAGCCGGTGCTGACAGGTGAATTTCATTGGCTCATTGGGGAAAAAAAAGGTAAGCAGTCGTTTTCAGAACCAAGGATATCCGACCGGTAATGTTAAATGTCCGCCGAGCTTCACAGCCTTGTATCTCTGGCTTCTTAAAAGTTGTCTCCACTCCATCTCCCGCCTTCCCCCCCCTCTTTTAACGGACTTACCATACACTGTTCTTTAGCCGTATTAATTACAGCACCAACCTTCCTGTTCATCGCGGAGTGTGTCTGTATCACCTTGACTTTGCACCGTGTGAATTTTTTAGACGGTGCTCCCCCCGCTTGCCCTGTCCCCCGCCTGCATTACGGGCTGGTGAAGGAAGCGATGTGTTATTGTGTGTGTGTGTGTTCCAATCTGACAGTCGGCGTTCCGGTTGCCGGTTTTTGAAGCGACTGCCGGCAACTTGACAGTCGCTGGCAGTCCGTTGAAAAATCGCCTAAGTGGACAGGCTCATTACAGAACCAGAGATCAGGGTTCAATCCTGACTATGAGTGCTGTCTGTATGGAGAGCATACAGTATCTCTGGGTGCTCCCGTTTCTTCCCATGCTCTAAAAGACGTACAGGTTTGGAGGTTAATTGGCTTTGTAAATTGTAAATTGTCCCTGGTGTGTAGGATAGTGCAGGGTGATCGCTGGTTGTAGTGGACTCAGTGGGCAGAAGGACCTGTTACTATGCCGTATCTCTATAGTATAGTAAATTTAACTTATTATTCCTGAAGCGAATCATACAATTGTGCACGAAGGACTGATACAGAACATGATTGCAATTAGTTAAAAGGTAGGTCCAAAGATGAATGCTACATCAACATTTGTGGATAGACACAAAGTGCTGGAGTATTTCAGCGGGACATGCAGCATCTCTGGATAGAAGGATTGGGCGATGTTTCTGGTCGAAACCCTTCTTCAGACTGAGCATCTGTTGTCTCCAAGATCAATACAAGCAGCATCAGTATAGTTATGAAGATCAAATGAAAATGTTTTTAAAAAAAAACAATGACTTGATTAAACTTGTAAATGTGTTATTGTTGTTAAATTAGTTTACTCTTTCTTATTTTTTGACAGGGAAAAGTAATGCAGTGTTCATAAATGAATGTGATGTCACAACATGACATATTTGGTCCCGTGTGTATCATATTGCACATGTGCACTTTTAACTGTTTCCAATGTATCACTGAATATTCTGCATTTAATCACTACCAACTAGTACTCACAGCTGCATGTACATGACATTTATGAGAAAATGAACTGGTGGGCTAGATTGTTCTGAGGAATATTTCAAACCAGATCTTCAATTCTTTGGGTTATCAGGTTAATTCTATCCAATGTGAAAATAATTGAGAGAACAATGTAAAAATGTTCTCAAATTTCTACGTATTTAATTTACTTCAATACATTTATTCAGTCAACTAATTATTCCATTATTTTTGTACAAATGATGAATAATTTTGAACTAAATTCTCTCATAATTATTTTTAAATGATAGATTCCTCTTTGAATCCAATCTACAGTTGCAGTGATTTTCCCTTTTGTCACTTTCCAACCAATACTTCAATCGACCTTCCTTGTTGAATGGTTATTAAACTAACAAATCAAATAGGTTATAATTTCAGAATGACAAGGAATATATTATTCGACAGGCATTTTAATGATAAAACACTGTTATATAATTACCACATTAATAAAATGCTAGGTAATATTACAGCAATATACTAATTTCTTGAGAAAACTATTTTTACTGGAGAAGTATCTCCAAGAAATTATAATCCAGTCATAAAATGTTTAATTATCCCAAATTAATGCGCAACTTAACTGGGCAGCACAGTGATGTAGCTGGAAGGGCTGCAGCCTCACAGCTCCAGAAAACTGGGATGATCCTGACCTCAGGTGCTGTCTGTGGGGAGTTTGCACCTTCTCCATGGATTTCCTCTGGATTCCTTCCACATCTCATCTGTAAAATTGCCCTTGATGAGTAGGAGTGGATGGGAGAGTACGATAATGTAAAAACTAGTGTAAAAGATGATTGATGATTTGCATGGACTCGATGGGGTAAAAGGACTGTGTCCATGCTGTATCTCTAAACTAAAACTGAAAGCATATTAAATATTAAAAATTGTGGTTAAAAAAAGACACAAAGTGCTGGAGTAACTCAATGGGTTGCTGCTTGTCCACCCATTCTCAAACCCCAGTCCATCTGCTTCTGCAACAAACCCCTGAGCCAAACTTATCATTCCCTGTGATCAAAGCAATGAACTACCTTGCACCAAGCGATACATATTAAAAACAAAGTTGCTTTGGTAAATCACACACATACATGATATAACAGCATGATTTAAATGTTTTAAAGAGGTAAAACAAATGTAAATGTAGTTTAAACTTTCCAAAAACTAGAAACTAGCATGTTTAGTGACTTTTGCAAATGACTGCTATTAATAAACATGGCAAATATTTTTCCACAATTTTAATTATCTTGTCAGCAATTAATCTGCAATATTTTGAAGTCTATTCTGCAATGTAGCTTAGGCCACAACCAAAGACAATAATAGCAGAGGACAGTCTTAAATCAATAGTACCATTAGCTACATTGCTTAGAATCGACATATGACTATACCAAGAACCAATGAGCAGCACAGTGCTGTTACGGTAGAGTTGCTGCCTTACAGCGCCAAAGACCCGGATACGATCCTGACTACAGGTGCTGTCTGTACAGAGTTTGTACGTTCTCCTGTGACCACGTGGGTTTTCTCTGCATGCTTCTGTTTCCTCTCAAATTCCAAAGACGTCTGTTGATTAATTGGCTTCTTAAAATTGTCCCTAAAGTGTGTAAGATGGAACTAGTGTATGGGTGATCGCTGATCGGTGTGGACTCGGTGGGCCAACGGCCCTGTTTCCACGTTGTATCTCTAAACAAAACTAAACTAAATGCTAATCATTCCCATCGCACAGAAGTGCATCATTAAGGAGCATTTTAATCAATCTATACAGTACAGTGATCTTGGGTAGTTTGGTAATGTGCCCATTTTATTTAAAAACAAAATGTTTGCATTGGTTTCATGTTTTAATATCAACATATGTTACAAATATAGAGACGTAACTGGAATCAAGGCATTGTCATCAGATTACAGGTAATTGGATTGGGACAGTTTCAATGAGCTGACATTATGCGAGATCAGATTAATCTCTACTAAATCTCTCGGGTCATTACAATAGAATTAACATCCAGCCCATGGAACAAGCAAATTTCATTAATGCAACACACCTGGTCCATGTGGTGGCAACCAAACATAACAATCTCATAGCACTATTCGAGTGCAAGGATTTGGTGGTGGGTTTGGAGGAATGTCGAGTTGTGGGGGCAGGGAGGAGATTGGGTATGGTTTTAACCCTTCTTACTCATGGTAACTAAGCCAGTAATTAAGCAGGTCCCTCTTCGATGTAACCCGGCATCTGCAGTTCCTTCCTAAACAGGTAATTAGTTAAAGTTGTTTAGGTTGCTTGCTTATTCCAAAGACACCAGGAGATGATGAAACACTCTTTAACATACTCAGCCAAACAAGCAAGAAAGACACTCACTCAAAGTTAAAGGAGTCCCATATTTCTTACAGCCACACAACATGTATTGATGACACCAATAAGATTCAAACACATCTTTAACTTGAATGCCTAAATGGGATCTCAGTGAATGGTTTCCTGTCAAATTAACCTAGTAGAAACATGAGACAAATTGCTGGAGTAACTTGGTGTGTCAGGCAGATTGTAGTGGGGGAGTGAACACCAGATGGTTGGGGGCAGGACAAAGAAGTCAAGTGGTAGGTGGATATGTGCCAATTTTTTTTCAAATGGTGAACAAAGACCACAGATGAAAAGGCAAAAGTTATGAGATATGGAGATAACGACAGAAGAGGTGCAGATTATGATGCTGGAAGAAGAAATATGGGTGGAAGGAGACTGGGGGATTGAGAAGGGGAGAAATGGTTCTGAATCCAGATGAGGCACAGGGAAGAAAGGGGGAATAAAGGTGTTGGGGGGAGGGGAGGGGGGGGAGGAGGGGGGGAGGAGGAGGGGGGGAGGAGGAGGGGGGGAGGAGGAGGAGGGGGGGAGGGGGGGAGGAGGGGGGGAGGAGGGGGGGAGGAGGGGGGGAGAAGGTGGGAGGGTAATTGCTTGTTTGTTAGTTACCTAAAATTAGATAATTCAATTTGTGGTTACAGTGAGGTTGTAAGCTACCCAAGTGGAATATGTGGTGCTGTTTCTCCAGTTTCTGTGTGGCATTGAAGGAAGCCCAAGACAGAAAGTTTATTATCGGAATGGGAAGGAGTATTAGCAACTGATTTGCCAAAATGGTTGCCTATTCTATGTTTGAGTCTCGCCGGTTTAAAGGAGGCCACATTGGGAACACCAAATGCAGTATATGAGGTTAGAGGCGGTGCACATGAACCCCTGTCTCCTATGGAAGAACTGCTGGAGTCCCTGGATGGATGTGGAGGAGGAGGTATAGGGATAGGTGTTACACTGCAGAGGGCTTGGGTGGGAAGGGATAAGTCAAGGAGTTGTGGAAGGAGCTGTCTCTGCAGAAAGCTGAAAGAAGTGGAGTTGGGAAAAAGTGACTGGTGATGGGATCAAGTTGAAGTTGGCAGAAATGTGTGAGATGTTGGATTCGGAGGCTGGTGGGTGAAAGGTAAGGACCAAGGAAACTCTATTCTTGTTACGTCTGAGGGTTGGGGGAATGGGAGCAGACTATGGATTACAGAGGGGATTCAGGTGAGGAAACTATCTATGACGGTGGAGGGAAACCACATTTATAAAAGAAAGAAGACATGGTTTTCCTTAATATTGTTGATCAGAGCTATCCCTTACCCCCTTATTTCCTTCTTATCTACTGAATGCCCCACAGTCTCCAAATCTCCTCCAGGGATACACGTGATACCAACTGCCTATATCTGTCCCACGTCTCCTTCTTTTTCCTGACCAGTGCTTCAATATCACGTCATCCAAGCATTCCTTACTCCCATCTACCTTGTCTTTCACTGTAACAGGAGCATGCATGCCCTGAACTCTTATGGTTGTGGAACCATTTTAACTACCCTTTCTCAATTTGCCCTGTGGTTATTTATGGTGTTGCCTTGTGAGCGATCCAGAGATCTTCAGGATGGAAATAGTCCATTAAGGATCTAGTACTTCCACAATACAATTACATTTTAAGTACTATTTTCTTGATATCTTGAAGATATGAAGAATTTTGATTCCTCCCTAATCATGCACTGTTGTAATTGCTCCTGTAGTTCTCTCTGGTTGCTAACTATATTAAATTAACAAGGTATAATATCCATAAATGATTCCACATGGAAACTGTTTCCTTATCCCAAGTAATAGCCACATGAGGAAACCACCACAGGACAAATGTAAAAATATGTTAGAAGGAACTGCAGATGCTGGTTTAAACCGAAGATCGACACAAAAAGCTGGAGTAACTGAGCGGGACAGGCAGCATCTCTGGAGAGAAGGAATGGGTGACGTTTCTTGACCCGAAACGTCACCCATTCCTTCTCTCCAGAGATGCTGCCTGTCCCGCTGAGTTCCTCCAGCTTTTTGTATCTATCTTCACGACAAATGTAAACATTGAATTCAAAACCCATTTAGCTTTTAGAAAGTATACATGAGAGTAACAGATCAGGTATAGAATCTCTTGCTCAGAGTAGGGGAATCATGGACTAGAGGATATAAGTTTAAGATGAGGGGGGAAAGATTTACTAGGAACCTGAGGGGTAACTTTTTCACACAGAGAGTGGTGGGTACATGGAAGGAGCTGCCAGAGGAGGTAGTTGAGGTGAGGTAGTTCAAGTGTATCCCAGGAGGTGTTTTGGAGACACCCTTAAGAAGGAAATAAGAGGGTACTATAACAACATTTGAAAGACATTTGGACAAGTACATGGCTAAGACAGGATTAGAGGGACAGGGGCCAAACACAGGCAGTTGCACTAGTGTAGATGGGACATGTTGGTGGGTGTGGGCAAGTTGGGCCGAAAGGCCTGTTTCCACACTGTATGATCCTATGACTCTATAACTCTAAGATCACATTCTGGTTTATACTAAAGATTGTAATGATGTACAACACAAAGAACAAGAGATATTAATGATGTTATAGCATTGTACATCATTACATTCTCTGGTATATTTTTAGTTTATAGGTACTGTTACTGATTTGAACTCCACCTTCATTACCCGATTGTAGAAGTTAACCCAAGCCTTCAAAGTGTGGGTTAATTCATCCTAGTGATCTTTGCGTCATTCACAGGGTAACACCATAAATCATCGCAGGGCATATTGTAGAAGGAGAGTTAAAATGGTTAGCAACTGAGAGATCCAGCAGGCCTTGGCTGAGTGATGGAGAAATTGGGAGTAGGGGATGACTTCTTTGTAAGATGCAGGGTGGGAGGAGGTATGGTCCAAATATCCATGGCAGTCAATGGGTTTGCAGTAGATGTCAGTCAATAGTCTACTTCCCTGTGATGGAGACAGAGAGAACAAAAAAGTGTATAAAGAGATCAGAATAGTCCAGGTGAATTTTACTTCGGAGTCACGTGAGTGACTACGTGAAAACCCCGCCAGTGCGCCTGCGCGTCATTACGTCAGACGCCTTGACGCAAACGGACGTGAGGAGCAGAGCTCCTACAGTGGTTTGTAGTTTTTCAACTACAAGGTAAGTAAAAACTTTTTTCATGTTTTCCAGGTCCGTTTACTGTGGGTCTATGGGGATTTTTACCACAGACGCCATGGAAAAAACGGACAGGGGGAAGAGGCGAGCGACACAGCCGACAGAAAGTCGGGAGTCCGCGGTTAGAGACCAACCACCTCTAAACCCCGGTACAGTCGCCAGCGGTGAGCATAGCGACTGTGGACATGGGGCTGGTGTCCATGTCTTTTGCCCGTCAGCGCCTGTCGGGCAAAAGACAAAGTTTAAATCCCAACGGCCCACGGAGGGAGTCCCAGGCAATGGAAGTAGCTCCAGGGCTAGATACTGCTTTCGAGCGTATTGCCCAAATAGAAAGCCTTTTACATAGGCTGTTGGAGCAAAGTTCACTCAGGGAGGAGTGTACTGAAAGCCAAGCTGCTGGAAACAGCTCAAACAGCTCCTGGTACAGGGCTAGATACTGCTTTCGAGCGTATTGCCCAAATCGAAAGCCTTTTTCATAGGCTGTTGGAGCAAAGTTCACTCAGGAAGGAGTGTACTGTAATCCAAGCTGCAGGAGCAGCTTAACAGCACCTGGCTCAGGGCTGATGGAATACACCCTCAGAAATGAGGAGAGTGCTACGGGTCATGAGATTTCAGACCCCGACTCTGACGGTGAGGCTGTACAAGGCGATGAACGGCAGCTGCCAGATGTTCCACCCCTGGCAGTAGGATTCACTGCCCCGTCAGGGTCAGGAGAGCCATCAGGAGAAGAACTGGCCTCCTTAATAAATTACTTGGTTTACCATTAGCTGGAACAGCAGGAAATGGATGAGACTGCAAGAAGTAACTGTGGGTTGCTGAAAGCAGCAGCAGTGAACCAAATTATCTGGAATCAGTTGCAGAGAATATTAAAGCTGCTGGGTTCTGGAATAACTGCTTTTACCAGAATAGCAGGTAACAACCAAAAGATGACGAAGTTGCATCAGCAAGCACTGGGGTTGCTATGCAGCACCCACTTCGAGATCAATTATCTGAGGAAGGTGCTATACGGCCTACTATGAATCCGAAATTCGCAGCACTCTGCAAACCAAGTAATATACAATTACCCAACTTACTCTTTGGAGAGGATCTCGGGAGACGTATTAAAGAGTTGGAAGATGAAGCGAAAACAGGATTGATAAATACATCAATGGTTGCAAAGTCTGTAAAGAGGAAGTATCCTTTCAGACGTCATACGGATCCTAGACCAGGACCAAGTCGCTCATCAACGCAGGGACGTAGCTGGCAGCCTGCAGCGGGAGTAAGGAGCAGTGATTGTGCTTCCGGGAGAATCCAGGGATCTCAGAATACTCAAATGACTCAAGAGGTAGGTGGACCTGGTTCTCAGGGGAACATACTAACTGGATTAAGTCCAAAAGTTGGAGGCAGATTACGTCTCTTCTATAAACATTGGATGAAGATTACTTCAGATGTGGTAATTCTGAATAATATACAAGAATTTCGAATTGAATTCAATCCAAATTATGATTTGCCTGTCCAGCATGTTCCTAGCAGAACTCTCCACTTTGCGAAGTAATGGAGGTTCAAGTTGCGCTTCAAAACCCTATTTATAAAAGGTGTTATTAAAGAATCAGTCTACCAAATTCACCAATTTGGGTCAAATATATTCCCTCGATCAAAAAACGATGTAGGATTATTATAGACTTGACAAGTCTGAATCCTTTTGTTCAGTGTTTGTTCACTTGCAAGATATGAAGTATTTTAAATTTACACGGATGAACCAATTAGGGCAGTTCAAAGCTCAGCCTAAAGGGTTAACGTTCCCTTCCAGAATATTTATAAAAATCAATTCTGGGGTTGCTGAGAGCCAGGGGCATGTACTAATGGCATACCTGGATGATGTCCTGATTATAGGAAGGACAAAACAGTCAACAGAAGCATCGGTTGCAGTAATAAAATCAAACATTTGAAAGTTTGGGGGTTTCTAAATTCATCCAAAGAAATCAAGGTTAAAAACATGTTCCTCGATTAATTATTCGGGGTTCACAATTGATTTAGCCCAAATGCAAATTACTTTGCCCAGTGAAAAAAGGGTGGAGTTGATTAAAGATTGCAGTAATCTGTTAAACGAGCAAAAACCTCTAATCAGACAGGTGGCTCGAGTACTGGGAAAATTAGTAGATTCCCAGCAGTCCAGTATGGACCATTACATTATCAACAGCTGCAGAGAATTAAAGAACAGGCACTGAGACTAAATGCTGGTCATTTTGATAGAACCATGCAAGTAACAACAAATGCTGTTTCTAAGCTGCAGTGGTGGATTCTACATGTCTCAAGCAGTTCAGGCAAAGTGCTGATTGAACAACCTTCCATGATATTACAAACTGATGCCAGTGCACTAGGATGGGGTGCAACTGACTTAACATGGAGCTGCGGAGGCAGATGGAATCAGGAAAAGTTAGTGTTACTGCAGACATGGGGAATTACCTATTTGGAGCATTTAGGAGGTTTCTATGGACTCCAAGCTTATGGTTCTAACACAACTAAAAGGAAGGTTCAAGTTCAATTTAATAAACACAACAGTAGTTGCCTATATTAATGATATGGGTGGAATTAAGTCGGTGTCATGTGACAAAATGGTTAAATCAACTTTGGTCTTGGTGTATTGAAAAGAACATTTGGATTTCAGCTATCTATCTACCAGGTAGAATGAACACGATAGCAGACACCTGGTCACGAAAAGTTCCATGATAATAAAGAATGGATGTTGAATCAAGAGGTATTCAATGATATAGTGATCAGATTTGGAATGACCGACATCGACTTGAATCATCAGCTATCGAGATATATCTCATGGAAACCAGATCCAGGAGCAGTGGCGATTGATGCTTTCTCGCTACATTGGGGTGGTATGTTTTCATATATATTTCCACCTTTCTGCCTCATAAGCCAATGTTTGCTTAAAATCAGGCAAGATGCTGCTTCAAGGGTATTGGTAGTACCACATTGGCCTATACAGCCATGGTATCTGTTGATATTAGAATTAACAACACAAATGTTGATGAAAGTCCCAAAAAGGAGTAATTTATTGCTGCACCCTGTAACAGGGTAACAACATCCATTATATCATCGTTTGGATTGGTTGATTTGCAGGTTTTAAGAATGCCTTTTCTGGGACGAGGACTGTCTGAGCATACTGTGGACATGCTTACGGCAGCCGGGAGGAAGAGCACTCAAAAACAGTACCTTTCTTATATTAAGAAATGGGAAGAGTTCTGTGTACAAAAGAATGTGCAATAAAGTACTGCAGATATTTCAAATGTTTAGAATTTCTGTCAAAACTTTATTATGATCAAGGTCTGAGTTGTAGTGCAATTAATTCAGCCAGAAGTGCATTGTCCTCATATTTGGTTCTGGATTCAGAAAGAAACTCAATTGGGTTACACCCAATTGTTTCCAGACTAATGAAAGGAATCTTTAATTCCAAACCATCGAAACCTAGGTACGTGACAATCTGGGATGTAAGTGTGGTACTGAAACTAATTCGTGAATGGTCATCAAGTGTGTCTTTACCTTTGGTCAAGCTCAGTATGAAAGTATTCATGCTTATGGCATGAGTGACAGCACAACGAGTGCAAACACTTGGAAAATTACAAATAGACAGTATGGAAGTAACTGAAGACAAGGTTACATTCTATATCTATGACCTACTAAAGTAAATTAGGCCAGGTGTGACAGGATTTAAAATTATGCTAGCAGCATATCCAAATGATCCATGTCTCTGTATTAAGACATATTTATTACAATACATTGAGGTCACAAAGAATTTGAGAATACGGAAACTGGGTTGTTGATCACACACAAGAAACCACACAAGAGAGTTTCAATACAGACTATTTCCAGATGGATAAAAGAAGTCTTAACAGCTGCTGGTATTAACACTTATGTTTTTACGTCTCACTCGGCTAGGGCAGCAGAAACGTCGGCGGCCAGGGCAAAAGACGGCCCCGTCGAACATATCCTCGCAGCCGCCGGGTGGTCCAATGAGTTGATGTTTCAACATTTTTACCATCGGCCTATTGTTAATGCTGGGTTGTTTGCAGAAACTATTTTAAATTCTGTGTAAATTCCTCTGGTTTAAAGGGGATCTGATTCATTTCATTATTGAAATGAATTACTGCATTTGTGGTACAAATGTTATTATGAATGCATGATTGATTATTCTCGTTCCGAGTCAATCTATGCAGTGAGAAGCCGGGATTGATCCACGGCATGAAATCACAAAGCTTTAAAATCTTCACGTAGTCACTCACGTGACTCCGAAGTAAAATAGTAAGATTAAACGAGAACTTACCTAAGTTTGAAGTTTGATCTTTATTTTATGAGGAGTTACGTAGGTGATTACGTGCCCACCACGACCCTACCCTCTATCATAAAGGTCAGATGGAAGTTCTTGTATTACTCATTTTATTATGAGACTATATTACTTCGGTTGTTGTTTTTTGTGATTTCACACCGCTGCTTTGAAGATTGACGCGCAGGCACACTGGCGGGGTTCTTCACGTAATCACCTACGTAACTCCTCATAAAATAAAGATCAAACTTCAAACTTGGGTAAGTTCTCGTTTAATCTTACTATTTGTGTCTTCACCACATCTGCTGTCTAGATGAGGCTTTCTGCTTCAGGATGTCCTCTTTCATTAATAGACTTGATTTGTCACCTGCTGTCCTTTATCTTCACCTTTTCTGTGTCTTAGTTCCGTTCTCGCTCTCGGTCCCCCCCAGACAGATCAGTTCCCCTGGTCCTTATTTGTTACCCCACCAACCTCCGCATCCAACACATCATTCTCCAACAATACCAACACCTTCGACATTATCCCACCACCAGTCACGTCATCTCATCCCCACCCTTTTCCTCTTTTTTGCTTTTCCGCAACTCCTTGGTTCACTGATCCCTTCCCACCCAAACAACCTTCCCAGGTTGTTCCCCTGCAACAGCAGGACATGTAATACTGGTACGTATACCTCCTCCCTCACATCTATCCTGGGACCACAACAACCCATCCAGGTGAGACAGAGGTTCGCATGCGTCTCCTCTAACCTCACCTACTGTATTTGGTGCTCTCAATGTGGCCTCCTTTACATCGGTGTAAGCAAGTTTAAATGAGATGACTATTTCGCTGAACATTTGTGTTTGGTCCACCCGGGTCTGCTGGATCTCCCATTTGTGAACAGTTTTAAACACCCCTTCCCATTCTTGTACTCGCCTTTCTGTCCTGTGCCTCTTCCATTGCCAGAGTGAGGCCACACGCAAACTGGAGTATCTCATATTCCATTTGGGTAGCAACAGTATGAAAATTGAATTCTCCAATTTTAGGTAACTAACATACAAATAGTTACACCCCTTTCCTCCCCACCCTACCTCTCTGTGTCCCACCTGGATTTGTACCTATTTCTCTGTTTACCCTTCGCCCTATCCTCTTCTACCTATATTCCTTCCTCTAGCTTCACATTTTACACCTCTTCTCTCCTTCTATCCTTCTCATACCATGTGCCTTTTCATCTCTGGCCTTTGTCCAACCATCAATTAAAAACTCCCCATCACTTGCCAAGCTTTACTACACCCCAGCCCCTCTTTCAACTTTTTACCCCCCCTTTCCCCCACACTACCACAATTAGTTTGAAAATAGGTCATGACCCGAAACATCACCTACCATGTTCTCCAGAGTTGTTGCCTGACCTGTTGAGTTTCCCCAGAAATGTGGTGTTTTTTTTGTATATCACCATCTTCAGTTCCTGGTGCCTTAGATTACATGGAACTAGTGTGAACAGGTGATCCATAGTTGGCATGCACTCGCTGGAGTGAAGGTCATATTACCATTCTGTATCTTTAAACTACATAACTTGAATTTTTAAGGGTTTGTTTTGAACATGTGAACAATCAATCATGGATTTGACCCTAAAATATTGAATCTAAAAGCAGCTGGTAAGGGATATTTGACAGGACAGGAAAGTGATCTTCTAAAAGTATTTGTGTATCAGAATCGTGTCCTGTTATGTGCCTTTACATGGTTGTATTTGTCAGTTTGACATCAGTGTTACATGCTTTGGATCATTAAATTACCAAATAAAATTTAAAGGAACTTAAAATGTGAACTGTCAAAGTGATGTAAGTGATGGATAGTATGGACAATAAGTAAAATTAGATCATTTTATATTTTTTGGAATGTGGTCCAGGAGAAGGATACAATGTCTTTGTCAGGCAAATACAGCCAATGAGGATGTGCTCTAAATCAATTATTGCTGGTATTGCTCAGATTTGCTTTTGTGCTAAGTGAACATTATATCAGGCTCCAAGTAATCAAAATTATTGGGACACCAGATGCTATCTGCTATAATCAATTAACTGTTCCATCGCTATAAATGCTGCAGAAACCTGTCAAATTCGGAAGTATGCAGGAAGGAACTACAGATGCTGGTTTACATCAAAGATACACACAAAATGCTGGAGTAACTCAGCGGCACAGGCAGCATCTCTTGATTCCCTCTATCCACAGATGCTGCCTGTCCTGCAGAGTTACTCCAGTATTTTGTGCCTATCTTAAGTTCAGAAGTAATTCTTACAGCTCACATTAGTAAGCAAAGCAGGAATGTTGTTTTCATGTTGTTCAATTCAAGGCTGTATCATGCTGCAAGTGAACATAAACAAGGGAAGGGAGGGAGGGAGGGAGGGAGGGAGGGAGGAAGGGTGGGTTAGGCAGGTGACCGGGAGGAAGGCAGGAATTAAATGGTCTTCAGATTCAGTGGGAAGACTGCTATCTTGTGAACAATCCTGTAAATTGCACTAGTGTGAATGTGTTAAGAGAAATTATACTGTGTTGTTCTATATTTGGGTTATACATAAGCACTGCTGTACTAATTATCATCAGTGCCATTTTTGGTATTTTATCACACATTTGTCACAACCACTGCAACTGCACATATGCTAATTTGTTCCAGACGGTCATAAGCCCAATGGGAAGTAAGGAAGCCTGCTTAACAAAAACTAAAAAGACTCATCCACAATCTGAGCAGCAGGAGTTGAGAATTCCATTGAAGGCAACCATGAGATGTACTGTGATCTTCCCCAATTTCAACAATGTTGAACATTACACCTTCTTTTCCCCTTGTCGAAGGGACACCGTGACTCCTCTGGTAGCATGACGCCCCTTCCTCCATCAGGCGTGCATGATACTCATCATTCTCTCTTCAACCCACTACTCAGAATCCCAAAATAGGCTGTGCAGGAAGGAACTGCAGATGCTGGTTTACACCGAAGATAGACACAAAACCTGACCTTTCGGGTCACCTATTCCATTTCTCCAGAGTTGCTGCCTGACCCACTGAGTTTCTCCAGCTCTTTGTGTCCATACCAAAATAGGCTCTGCAGCTTTGGGGCAATGGTCCTAACTAAGAATGGATACATTTATAGCTCCCACTATAATGTAATATTTGTCATTTTGTGGATATAGCAGGCAGATGGAGGGTATAATTGTTGATCATTTATGATACCTAAAAACACGGTTTATTGCACAACTAATGAAATGTCACCCTCTGTTAGTGCCACATAAAATAGCGACATTTCCTCAATAGCACCAATTAGTTGCACATTTCTGAGGCTCCCAAAGCCAATATGGCTTGCTTCTGGTTATTTACAATGTCAGGAGGAATTCTCCGTATTTTTCTTTAAGTAGGATCATGGCCTGAAGTGGAAGAGGGTTTTATTTTAAGATAATCTTTTAGCACAAAGAGTTAAATCTAATTCCCCTTGAAAACATCCAGTGAAGTGGCCTCCACTGCCTTCTGTGGCAGAAAATACCACAGATTCACAACATTCTGGGTGAAAAGGTTTTTCCTCATTGCAGCCCTAAATGGCCTACCCCTTATTCTTAAAGTGTGACCTCTTGTTCGGGAACATTTTTGCTGCATCTCGCCTGTCCAATCCTTTAAGAATTTTATATGTTTCTATAAGATCTCCTCTCATCCTTCTAAATTCCAGTGAATACAAGTCCAGTCAATCCATCCTTTCATTATATGTCAGTCCCGCCATCCCGGGAATTAACCTGGTGAACCTACGCTGCAATAATCAAGCAATAATGTCCTTCTTCAAATTAGACCAATATTGCTCACAATACTCAGGTGCAGCCTCACCAGGGCCCTGTATAACTGCAGTAGGACCTCCTTGCTCTTTTTTTTTTTTAATTTTTATTTATTAGTACATTACATTACAACCACATACATTAGTACTCGTCATTTATATCTTCTTACAATTAATGTACTCCATTTATTTTTTACACTAGAAAAGGAAAAGATTGAAAGAAAGAAGAAAGTGAAGGAAAAAGTGAAAGTGTAGAAAATGTGACAACAAAAAAGGAAGAAGACCCTATAAGAGCAAAATTAAAAACAAAAGAAAAAGAGTTAAGGAATAGACCCTAGAAAAGAAAGAGAAAGAGAAAGAGGAAAAAGAGAGAAACAAATATTTTTATGAGCATTACGTAAATGGGACATACCAACTCTTCAACTATCATCCCCCCTTACCTGACCTCAATTTTTTTTTTGAAGTACTTTTGCACCCTATATTTGTAATAATTCTATAAATGCAGACCACGTCAGGTGGAAGTGATCTGGTTTACCTGCTAGGAGGAGTCTTATCTCTTCTAGGTGTAATGTTTCAAACATATTTGAAATCCACATATTTATAGTTGGTATTGGAGCCTTCTTCCAAAATTTTAGAATTAGCTTTTTTCCAGTTATTAACCCATAGTCCATTAGTTTCTTTTGAAACACATTTAGTTCTGGACCATCTTCCGTTATTCTGAAGATAATCCATTCTGCTTTGGGTATCAGTCTTGTTTTAAATAACTTTGTAAAGATTTCAAAAATTTCATTCCAAAATTTTTGAATTTTTGTACAGAAAACGAATGAGTGCGTTATGGTAGCTTCTTGGGATTGACATTTATCACAAATAGATGATACATTTGGGAACATTTTATGAATTTTAGTTTTCGAATAATATAATCTATGTAAAATTTTAAATTGTATTAAAGTGTGTCTTACATTAATCGAGCATTTATGCACGTTTAATAAGTATTCATTCCAACTTTCCTTTGAAATTTTAATAGCTAACTCTTGTTCCCAGTCTCTTCTGATACCCTCCGTAGATGGTATTTGTGCATTTAAGATAATATTATACAAATATGATATTAAGTTTGCTGATTCCGCTTTTATCTGCATTGCCTCGTCCAGTACATCTGCTGGGTTATTATGATGATCTTTTGTATATTTTTTCAAATAGTCGCATATTTGAAAGTATTTAAAATATTGATTATTTCCGAGTTTATATTTTATTTGTAATTGTTGAAATGAAAGTAATTTTCCAGTTTCATACAAGTCACCAAGCGTTTTAATTCCTAATCTATCCCATTGTGTATAAGCTTTATCTATAATAGAAGGATTAAACAAAGGGTTATTGACTATAGGTAATAAAAGTGATAAATTTCTTAATTTTAAATTTTGTTTTATTTGTTTCCAAATTCGGATTGTACTATGAATAATTGGGTTCTTATTATAATTTATGTTATTCAATTTCATTGGAGAGAGGAGGATCGCTCCAATGTTTCTAGAGGAGCAATCCTCTTTCTCCATTACAATCCAGTCCGCTTGCTGGGCGGAGTTATCCATCAGTTGAATCATATTTTTAATATTTACTGACCAATAATAATACATAAAGTTAGGTAGTGCTAAACCCCCTAATACTTTAGGTTTATTCAGATGAGTTTTTTGTATTCTATGTGATTTATAGTCCCATATAAAATTAGTGATATCTGAGTCGAGTTTTAAAAAAAACTTCTTTGGTAAGTATATAGGAATTGATTGAAATAGGTATAAAATTTGTGGTAAAAAGATCATTTTTATTGCGTTTATTTGGCCTATTAAAGACATCGGGAGCGTTTTCCAGAATTTAATTAGTGTGTTTAATTTATTAAGGGGTCAAAATTTGCCCTAAACATACCTTGATATGATCTGGTAATTTCGATTCCCAAATATTTAAATTTTTCTGTAGCTATTTTAAAAGGGAATTTTAAAAGATGTGTTGAATCTTTCGGTTTTATTGACATAATTTCACTTTTATTCCAATTTATTCTATATCCAGAAAAAGATCCAAAATCTTCAATTAAATTTAATATATTTGGTATAGTGATTTGAGGTTTTGTAATGTACAGTAATATATCATCCGCGTATAAAGATATTTTATTATATGAATCTTTAGTATTATATCCATGGATATCAGGGTGTATTCTAATTTTTTCTGCTAGCGGTTCAATAATGAGAGCAAACAGTTGTGGTGATAATGAGCATCCTTGTCTATTTCCCCTTGATAGTTGGAATTTCGAGGATAATATGTTATTAGTTAGTATTCTAGCTGTAGGTTTGTTATATAGTAACTTGATCCATAGAATAAAATTCTCCCCCAGTTGAACTTTTTGTAATACTTTGTCCATATAATTCCATTCTACTTGATCAAATGCTTTTTCAGCATCCAGCGAAATAATTGATAATTCATGATCTTCAGATTTGTGTGAGTGCATTATGTTGAGTAGACGTCTCATATTGTTAGATGAGTATCTCTTAGGGATAAACCCCGTCTGATCTGGGTTTATTAATTTACTAATGTATTTACTTAATCTTCTAGCTAATGTTTTTGCTAATATTTTTTGATCTGTGTTTAACAATGCTATAGCTCTATATGAACCAGGTTCTTCTAAATCTTTGTTTTTCTTAGGTATTAGAGTAATCGTTGATTCCGCTAATGTATCAGGTAGTATTCGTTTTTTAAAAGCATATTGGTACATTTTTTGTAATCTTGGTATTATTTTATCATAAAAGCTTTTATAAAATTCATTAGTAAATCCGTCAGGGCCTGGTGTTTTTCCATTCTTTAGTGAGTTTATTATATCTTCTAATTCCTTAATTGAGATTTGTGCACCCAGTTCCTCTTGTTCCTTCAGGTCTAACTTTGGAAGATTACAGGTATCCAAAAACTTTGTGATATTATTGGAATCAATTGTCGTTTTAGATGTATACAAATTCTCATAAAATTGCGCAAATCTTTTATTAATATCCTTCGGTGTTGTTAATAATTCCCCTTTATCTGATTTGATCTTTGGTATAGTATGTTCCTTTTCTCGTTTTTTTAGCTGGCGAGCCAAAAGTTTATGCGGTTTATCCCCAAATTCAAAGTGCTCTTGTTTTGTAATTTGAAAAAGTCTTATAAGTTTGGCAGATAATAATTTATTTAATTTAAATTTCAAAATTATTATTTTATTATGTTTATCTATTGATGGATCTTTAGCATTATCTATATCCATTTGTCTAATAAGTTCTTCTAACTGTCTTTGTTCAATCTTATTCTTTTTATTTTGAAAAGCTTGATATGAAATTATAATACCCCTAATGTATGCTTTAAAATATTCCCATAATACAGTAGGCGATATATCTGGAGTATCATTTATTTGAAAAAAGACCTCCATTTGTTCTTTTAAATATATACTCGCTTGTGGATCTTTTAGAATTTGAGAATTAAATCTCCAAAACGATTTATTCTTAGACAATCCTTCCAGTTTTAAAAAGAAAGTTAGTGGAGAATGGTCTGAAATCGAATTTGTGTGGTGTATTGCGTTAGATGTTTGGGGGATTAATTTTGTATCCAGCAGAAAGTAGTCTATACGTGAGTATGTCTTATGTACCATTGAATAAAACGAGTATTCCCTGCCAGTTGGATTAACAATTCTCCAAACATCTGCTATATTAGTGTTGTTTATATAGGTATTGAGAAGTTCCCCGGTTTTCGATTTCATATTCCCTCTCTGTTTTTGACTTGATTTATCTAAGTACGGATCTAAAACACAGTTAAAGTCTCCTCCTATTATAACATTTTGATAGTTAGACTCTGCAATTATGTTGAAAATTTTATTGAAAAAGTGGGGGTTATCAATGTTAGGGGCATATATATATACCAAGGTAAGTGGAGTATCATGGATTTCTCCATTAACTATTAGGTATCTCCCTTCTGTATCTGTTATGATATTCTTTGCTTTAAATGGTATACCTTTTCTTATGATGATTGACGTGCCTCTAGATTTTGAAGTAAATGAAGAATGGTATGTTTGACCTATCCATTTCGCCCTCAACCTAACTTGATCCTGAGATTTTAGGTGTGTTTCTTGTAGGAAGGTAATGTCGGAGTTGTACAGTTTCAGCTGAGCTAGTATCTTACCCCTTTTAATAGGTTCGTTAATACCTCTTATATTCCAACTACAAAATGAGATTCCTCCTAGGTTCTTTTGTTTGGTGTCATGCATTTTGAATAATTATAGCACCTTTAAATCTTGTGGTGCATCCATATCCCAGGTCTTTGGGTATTGGGGGAGCTTTTGAGTTTTTAAGTTTTGTTGGTATGTCCATTTTACGCTTATCACTAAACACAAAACACAAACATGTGATTTTATGTGATAAAAAAAAAACTAAAAAAGTGAAAATACAGTGTCTGATATAGTCGGCACTTTAGCGAGTGTCCCACCTGTAGGTGGGAAAAAACCTTGTTTTGACTTCCATTGCGTTGTTACACAAATAGCTCCGCTCTCTTGGTTAATCATAACATATTAAAATATTAAAATGGGGCCTCACATTCAGATATATAATACAATTTTACCCTGTATATTTCATTATAACATATATATATATCGGAATTTTAACTACTAATTATTAAACCGATACTTTTGACTTCAATAAGAATCAACTGTTGGTTGAAGGGGTTAACGAGACGTGCCCCTGGGCCTAAACCAGGTGCTCGTTTCTCATCCCCTCCTCCCACTTATAGATAAGGTTTCAATTTATTAAAAATTCATGTTAGTATGTTAGTTCGGTATTTTTTATTTTTGTTATTTGTTAGTATTCTAATCTAACATGCATAACTTATTAAGTTGTTAATAGGGTAAGTTCTTACAATTGATTATAATATTATATTCTAATAAGCAAGTATATGCTTCTGGTATATACCATTCCCATCTGTTCAGCTGTTTACTCGTTTTGAACAGAAAGTGTCCTTGATTCAACATTCCAAAGATAACAGTCTAACTATCCCCAGACAAAGCATTGCTTAGAATGGTTCAGATCTGCCAAACCTCCCGTTTGGGCATATTTAAACGCGTCTTCAGGCTTAACAAATGACTTTTCAAGACCCTTAAAGGAAATACGCATTTTCGCGGGGTAGAAAATCCCATATCTGATCCCTTCTCTCCCTCTTAAAAGATCCTTAACCTTCTCGAATTTGTTTCTTTTTTGCACAATTTCATACGGGTAGTCCCTGAATATCTTAATAGTGTCATTGTCCAGCCGCAGTTGCACACCGTATTTGATTTTGCTCATAACATCTTCCAGTTCTAAAATATCCTGAAATTTCACAATAATATGTCGTGGATAAGTTTTTCCCGCACCAGATCTTTGTTTAAATCTTGGGACACGATGAGCCACTTCGATTTTCAGTTCTTTGGAAAGATTCAGCAGTTGTTTAAACAAGCCCATGGCAAACTCACGTACATCCTCCCCTTCGGCTCCCTCTGAGACTCCAAGAATTCTCAAATTCTGGCGTCTAGAGCGAGCTTCCAGGTCCAGGCATTTGTCTGAGACTTTCTCCAGTTGAGTCACCATCTGTAGTGAAGTTTGTTCATTTTCTCGCCTCATTTGCTCATGTTCTTGCCTCATTTTCGCCATGTCTTCAACCACTCGAGCCGTGTTTTTCTCCAATTCCGTAATTGTGCGCATACCTGCAGCTACTGTTTCAAGCACAGCCGTGAACTTGTCCGTAGTAGTTACATCCATCTTGTCCATTCTCTCTGATAGTCCATCTTTCACCTCATCAATTCGTTTATTCATAATGTCCAGTGAATCAATCATATTCTTCTGATTACCAGCATTTAAATCCCTCATCATCTTCTCCATTCCTTCCATCATTTTTGCCATATTTTCCTTCATATCCTTCTTATCTTCCTTCATATTTTCCTTCATATTTTCCATCATAATTTTATTTTCGTCCAAAATCTCATCTTTCATATTTTTCACTGATTTCTTCAAGTCATCAAACTCTTTCTTAGCTCTTGTATCCATTTCTGCAGCCACTTCAGAGACTTCAGAGACTTCAGAGGTAACTTCTGCTTCAGGCTTCTTCTGGTCTCTCAGCAGCTTTTTCACTGTTCTCTGAGGGCTCACAGCTGGAGGCAGTTTACTCATTTAAAGGGCTTCAAACCACCGTTTAAAACATCGCGCTTAATGATGACGTCATCAGCGCGGCGACCAGAAGCTCCGGTAAGGTTTTTAAAAACAATCCCGATTTCTGGACCCGTTTTACACGATAAATCGTGACATTTTTCCGGAGATGAGCTAGGTGCACGTGTGTTAGTCCAACATGGCGCCACCGGAAGTTGACCTCAACATTCCCCACTGTGATGGAAGGCAATAAAGTCTTATCTTCTTTCCTCCTTTCCTCCCACAGTCAGGAGAGTCGAACCATCTGCACCCAGCAACAGATCTCCCATGTCAGCTCCCGCAAAGGGGCGGTCGAACCCCTGCGGCTTGGAGTTCCTGAAGTTGGTCACTAACCAGGGACCGTGAGCTCTGTGATGTTAAAGTCCGCAGTTCCCGCAGATTGGAGCACCAAAGGCCGACCCCTGGCAAAGGGATCGCCCGCTCCAACAAGTTAGAGTCCATAGGCTCCACGGTTTTGGAGCTCTATAAGTCCTAAACAAGAGGCCGCCAACTCCATGACGTTAGGCCGCAGTTCAGGCAGAGATGTGACACGGAAAAAGTCGCATCTCCGTCGGAGGAAAGAGAAAAGAAAAGTTTCCCCCAGCACCCCCCACATAAAACAAAACTAAAGATAAACTAAAACAGACATTTTACAACAAACTAAAAACATAAAGAAGGAAAAAGACGAAGACAGACCGTTGCCGAGGCAGCCATCGTGCAGCGCCTCCTGGTTGTATCAAATGAAGGCCAACATGCCATTAGCTTTCTTCACTGCCAGCTTATTTTCAATGACTGATGTACAAGGACACCCAGGACTCATTGCACCTCCTCTTTTCCTAATCTGACACCATTCAGATAACAATCTGCCTTCTTGTTCTTGCCACCAAAGTGGATAACCTCACATTTATTCACATTATACTGCATCTGCCCTCTCACCCAACCTATCCAAATCACCCTGCAGCTTCATAGCATCCTCCTCGCAACTCACACTGCCACCTAGCTTTGTATCATCTGCAAACTTGGAGATGTCACATTTAATTCCCTCGTCTAAATTGTTAAAATAGATTGTAAATAACTGGGGTCCCAGCACCGAGCCTTGCGGTACCCCACTAGTCGCTGCCTGCCATTCTGAAAAGGACACGTTAATTCCTACTCTTTGCTTCCTCTCTGCCAGGAATGGCTGCCTCACCAACAGTCTGTCTGTCCCTTCCTTCTTTGTTGTTTTAGTAGTACTTTATGTGTTAAATGTGTTTAGCTTGTTTTATGTGGGGGTTGGGGGGATTTAGCTTGTTTTATGTGGGGGTTGGGGGGATTGGGCAAAACTCCTTTTTTAATCTCTTACCTTGACGAAGATGCGATTTCTCCCCATATCGTATCTCCGTCCGCATTGCGGCCTAACATTGAGGATTTGGCGGCCTTTGCGGGAGCCTGCGGACTTGCCATCATTTAGCTCGCGATCCATTTGCCAGGGATGGACCTCTGAGCTTCTACCGCGGGAGCCTGCATACGTTAACATCGTGGAGTTTGCGGAATCTGGTTAAAGACTGACTTGGGGAGCTCCAAGCCGCAGGAACTTCGATCACCCCGACGCGGGAGCTTCGATCACCCCGACGCGGGAGCTTCAATCGCCCCGACGCGGAGGCTTTGACCGCCGGCTGCGGAAGCTTCGATCGCCCCGACGGGAGGTATGACTGCCCTGACCGCGGGAGAATATAGAGGAAGAAGGTTTGACTTTATTGTCTTCATCACAGTGAAGAATGTGGGGAATCTGCTGTGGTGGATGTTTATGTCAACTTTTATGTAGTTGTGTGTCTTGTTGCTTTTTTTAGGATGGCTGCATGGTAATTCGCATATCACTGTACCTTAATTGGTACACGTGACAATAAAAGACCTTTGAAACCTTTGAAACCTTTGAACCAGTTCTCCATCCATGTGAATACCCTTCCCCCAATACCATGTGCTCTAATTTTGCACACTAATCTTTTGTGTGGGACCTTGTCAAAAGCTTTTTAAAAGTCCAGATACACCACATCCACTGGCTCTCCCTTAAGCATTCTACTTGTTACATCGTCAAAAAATTCCAGAAGATTAGTCAAGCATGATTTCCTCCTCATAAATCCATGCTGACTTTGACCGATCCTGTCACTGCTTTCCAAAAGTGCTGTTATAACACATTTAATAATCGACTCAGTTCATCCATGCAGTCTTTAAACCTTTCCCGTTGCATCTCCACCGTCAACCCTTTAAGTATAATTTTCCCTGCTATCCTAGCCAATTCTCGTCTCAAACCTTCACAGTCTCCTTTCTTTAAATTCAAGAACCTGGTCTCTGAATTAACCGTCATTCTCCAGAATCACTGTTGCACAACAAGATCGCTAACTAATCCTTCCTTATTACACAATACCCAGTCTAGGATGGCCTGCCCTCTAGTCGGTTCCTCTACATATTGGCATAAAAACCCATCCCATATACATTCCAGGAAATCCTCCTCATCAGCGCTGTTACCAATTTGGTTGGCCCAATCTATACGTGGATTAAAGCCACCCATGATAACTGCTATGATAACCCATGAGAACACCCATGATTTCCTGTCCCACGAAAATTATTTCCACATACCTCGACTCCATCTTATCCCCCCTGGTCCAATTTCACACGACCTATGTCCAAGATACCTAACATGCCCTTCGGCTCTTTAATGACTTGCTCTTTCCAAGCCCCCACTCCCTCATCTTTACTATGGACATTCAGTCACCTTACACCTCCATCCGCCACCAGGAAAGCCTTAAAGCCCTCCGTTTCTTCCTCGACTGCAAAACCATCCAATTTCCTTCTACTAACACTCTACTCTGCCTCGACCTCACCCGCAAAAACTTTTCCCACTTCCTCCAAGTCCAAGGCGTAGTTAGCCGCACCCGCATGGGCCCCACCTATGTCTGCCTCTTTATAGGGTATGTTGAACAATCCCTGTTCCAGGCATACACTGGCCCTATCCCCAAACTCTATCTCCGTTACATTGATGACTGCATCGGAGCTACCTCATGGACTTCATCAACTTCATCACCAATTTTCATCCTGCACTCAAATTTACTTGGACCATCTCTGACACCTCCCTCCCCTTTCTTGATCTCACAGTCTCCATCACAATATGTTACAAACCCACTGACTCCCACAACTATCTTGACTACACTTCTTCCCACCCTGCTTCCTGCAAAGACTCTATCCCCTACTCCCAATTCCTCCATCTACGCCACATCTGCGCCCAAGATGAGGTGTTCCATACTCGAGCATCCGATATGTCCTCATTCTTTAGGGAACGGGGGTTCCCATCTCCCATCATAGATGAGGCCCTCACTGTTGTTTCCTTGGTACCCTGCAGCTCTGCCTTTGCTTCCCCTCTTCCTAGCCACAAGAGAGACAGAGTCTTCCTAGTCCTTACCTTCCACCCCATCAGCCATCGCATACAACACATAATCCTCCGAAATTTCCGCCACCTCCAACGGGATCCCACCACTAGCCACATTTTCCCATCTACACTCCTTTCTGCCTTCCGCAGAAACCATTCCCTCCGCAGCTCCCTGGTTAACTCATCTCTTCCCACCCAAACCAGCCCCTCCCCAGGTACCTTCCCCTGCAACCGCAGAAGATGCAACACCTGTCACTATATACCTTCCCTTGACTCTGTCCAGGTACCCCGGCAGTCCTTTCCGGTTAGGCAGAGGTTCACTTGCACCTCCTCCAACCTCATCTACTGTATCAGTTGTTCAACATGTGGACTCTTATACATCGGCGAGACCAAACACAGACTTTGGAATCGTTTTGCAGAACTCTTTCGCTCAGCCCGCGTGAACCAACCTGATTTCCCAGATGCTGGACACTTTAATTCTCCTTCCCATTCCTGCAGAGACTTTTCTGTCCTCATTCTCCTCCATTGTCAGAGTGGGACTAAATACAAATTGGATGAACAGCATCTCATATTTTGTTTGGGCAGCTTACAGCCCAGTGGTATGAAATTTGATTTTTCTCGCTTCAGGTAGCCCCGGCATTCCATTTCTCTCTATCCCTCCCCCACCGAAGTCCCACTAACTTCTCGTTTTCACCCTACAAACAGCTTACAATGGCCTGTTTTCTTTATCATCGTTACTTTTTTTTGCATATCTTTCATTCATTGTTCTTTATCTCTCCACATCATCGTCTATATCTCTCATTCCCCTTATCCCTAACTAGTCTGAAGAAGTGCCTCGACCCGAAACATCACCCATTCCTTCAATCCAGAGATGCTGCCTGTCCCTCTGAGTTACTCCAGCTTTTTGTGTCTTAACTGCTGTACCTTTGCTATACTCATCCCTAATTTCCTGCTTGATGCTATCCCCAACCTCCCTACTGCTGTTTGATCGTTGGTATACAACTCCACCGAGCGTTTTCTACCCTTGGCTATTTTGCAGTTCTACCCATACCGATTCTAAAGCATCCAAGCTAATGTCTCTCCTTGCTATTGCATATCAGTTTAGGTCATTTTAGTTTAGATCAATAGCAAAATTTATAAATATAAAGATGACACCAAATTAGAGGAATAATGAACAATGAACAAGATTTGTAACATCTTTCAATAAAATTAATATATTGGCAAAACAGGCACACGATTGGCAAATTAATTTCAACAGATAAGAATGGAGAAAACTCACCAGGATGGGATGTTTCAGTTAAGGGGCTGTCCCACTTGGGCGACCTAATTGGCGAGTTTAGAAGAGTTTGAAAAAAATGACATGTTGAAGACCTACTTCGACTATGTAGAAGACCTCCTTCGACCTCCTTCGACTAGCTACGACTAACTACGACTAACTTCGGGAAAATTGGACACCGAATAGTGGAGAGTGAAGACGAGCTCCTTCGATCTCCTTCGACTTCCCTTCGACCTTCCGTCAATTATGATGAAGACTATCTACGACTACCTTCGACTACCCTTGATTACCTATGACTAACATGCCAATCTGCTATGACCTACTACCACCTACTACAACTAAACCTACGAGTAAAAAAAAGTATAGATTTTTTCCACGGCGACCTTTGTATACTCGCGGGCATTTTTTAACATATTGAAAAAAATGCCGCAACCTAGCTGAGGCCTCGAGTACGCGGAGACCACTCTCGTGCATGAAGGAGAGTTACGAAGACCTCCTACGACCTTGTGTTGACCATGCTGCGAGTATGTGTCGAGAGCAAACTCGCCAGAACTCGCGGATTCGGTCGCTCAAGTGGGACAGGCCCTTAATGAAGAGAGAGTGGATAGGTTGGGTTTGCTTCCTTTGAAGCTGTGCTGGCTGAGGGGACTGATAGAGAGGTACAAAATTATACGAGTATTGAATCGGGTGAAAATGAGAAACCCTGCAATTAAGATGTCTGAAACCAAAGGTTTAATATGATCAATTTAGTTTATTATTGTCACGTGTTGCGAGGTATAGTGAAAAGCTTTTTTATTGCATGAAATCTAGTCAGTGAAAAGACTATACATGATTATATTCAAGCCATCCACAGTGTACAGGTACAGGATAAAGGGTATAACATTTAATGCAAGATAATTTTAGATTTTAAATAATAAGATTTAATGCAAGATTTCGATGAGCATTTGAAGTGCCAAGTATAGAAAGCCAAGTACTAAGTACCAGTAAATGGGATTAGGATAGATGCATTCAATGGTTGGCATAGACATGGTGAGCCTACACGCCTGTTTCCATTCTGTTTGTCCCAATTGGAGACATATTTTATGTAGGGATGGACAAGAAAATTCTGGAAATCGTCAACCCGATCTTTCATTTTACTTCGGAGTCACGTGAGTGACTACGTGAAGAAGCCCGTCCAGCCGCACTTGTGTCATTACGTCAGACGCATTGGTGCAGGCGGCCGGTTGGAGCAGCAGAGCTCCTCCAGCGGGTAAGTTTAAAACACCTCGAGGTAAGTGAAAACTTAGGCTTGAGGTCGCTTTCTGAGTCGGGGGTTGTTTGTGGTCGACTATGCAGAAAGCAAGCAAGGTGAAGGCGAGGCGAGCTATGTCGAAAATTGTAGAGGACCGCGGGAGTGCGGCTACCGAGGGCCCGCCTTGTTCACCAACTTTGTCGCAAGCAGAGCTTGCTAATGCAGACTCGTTGCATGGGAGCAGCGCTGCCACACCGGTAGGGCGTAAGGTCACATTTAAGTCTGCCAGGCCTATAGATCCAGAGTCAGGCCAGGAGGTTTTACCTCCAAAAGAGTCTGTTTCCTCACGGCTCTCACAATTAGAGAACGTAATGGAGAGGTGGCTCGAGAAAGACTCACTCAGGGAGGAGGAGTGGAGTTCTCGCCAGGCTATTGGAGAGCCTGTGCCAGCAGTGCCAGAAATAGGACTGCATAATCGCCCCTTCATGGAAGAAGCGGGTGTGCCGGGTCAGAATTATACTTATACCGAGGAAATGGCTGAACATAGCACAATGGGTGAAGGGCAAAAGGTCTTTGTACCTAATTTGGCTGCTAAATTTGCAGTCCCCAGAGAAGCAGGGGAGCCATTGTGGGAAGAATTGGCAATGACAATTAATTATATGCTCTCCCATCAGCTCCAGGAGCTGATAATAGACGATACGGCTAAGAAATACGAAACCCCGGTTAACTGTGGGTTGTTGAAAGTGCCGATGGTCAATCAGGTTATATCGGGCCAAATGGGGGTTGCAGTGAGAGCACAAGAGTTGAAGCTCCAGAGGGTGCTTAAATTACTGGCTACAGGTATCACTGCGTTCGCCAGAACGGTGGAAGAGGGGCAATTGACTGAGGTTCATCATGACGCTCTGGGGCTTTTGTGCAGTGCACATTTTGAAATGAACAGCCTTAGAAAGAGTGCCATATGCCCCGCCATTCACCCAAAAATTTGCAGCACTCTGCAAACCAAATAATGTGCAGTTACCAAATCTGTTGTTTGGGAAGGACCTTGCAAAGCGAGTCAAAGAAATGAATGAAGAGGCAAAAACTGTGGGCCTCATTAAAGTGCCAACAACCAGCAGGATGGGCAAAAGGTTTTTCCCTTATCGACGGGGTGCTGTCACAGGGACTGGTGACGAGACCAGTCGTTCATTTGCGAACACAAGAACATGGTATCCTGCCACAGGCACTAAGGCTAAGATGAATTTCCCTACGAGGGGCCTGGGGCAACAAGCTCATTCAGGAAATGTGCAGGTAAGAGACTTTGCTTCTGAAGGAAATAAATTAAGTGGGAAAGATGTTCAAATAGGTGGCAGGTTACACCTGTTTCTTAAAGAATGGCAGGAGATAACATCAGATCCATTTGTTTTGGCAGTATAGAGGGGTTTCGAATTGAATTTTACCCTACTGTGTGTCAGCCCACTCAGCATGTCCCAACTCGGAAACTTGTGTTTTCACAAGAAGAGAATCTACAGATACAGGCAGAGCTTGAGATATTGTGCAAAAAAGGGGTTATTGAGAAGTCTGTTCGTCAATCCCATCAGTGTGTGTCAAGTATTTTTCCTAGGTCTAAAAAGGATGGGGGTTGTAGAATCATTCTGGACCTGACGAGCCTGAACCCTTTTGTGCTGTATAGACATTTCAAGATGGAAACTTTTTCTACTGCTATACAGCTGGTTTCCAAAGGGTGTTTTATGGCAAGCATAGATCTCAAGAATGCTTATTACTCAGTGTCTATTCACTGTGATGATAGGATAATTGAAATTTAGCTGGATGAGCCAATTCAAAGCACTGCCTAATGGGTTAACCTCAGCTCCGAGATTGTTTACCAAATTGTTGAAACCAATTCTTGGCTTACTCCAAACTCAGGGTCATGTGATAATGGCTTATTTGGATGATATTTATATTGTAGGGAACTCTCGAGAGGCAGCTGAATCATCTGTATCAAGTGTTAAATTCACTTTTGAGCAGTTGGGGTTCATTATCCATCCAGGTAAATCCAAATTAACACCAGTTAAAGTTATTGATTAGTTGGGCTTCACCATTCACTCAGATCACATGTTAATGACTTTGCCGAGTGATAAGAGGCAGCAGTTAATTGAAGAATGCGTTAAGCTTGTTGAAGAACAATTACCTTCAGTTAGACAGGTGGCAAAGTTGATTGGCAAGCTGGTGGCTGCTTTTCCAGCAGTGCAGTTTGGGCCTCTGCATTATCAAGAATTACAACGAGCAAAAGAACAAGCATCGAGAGCACATGCAGGCCATTTTGACAGGCCTATGAAGTTGCCAACAGAAGCTATTTCTGAGATACAATGGTGGATTATGAATGTTGCAACTAGCTCCAGGAAGGTTTTGGTTGACCCACCTTCTATAGTTTTACAGACTGATGTCAGTGGCCTAGGTTGGGGTGCTACTGATATGGCTTCCAGCTGTGGAGGCAGATGGAATTGTGATGAGGCATCCTACAATTATGAGAGATCAATTATTTAGAGCTTCTGGGAACATTTTATGGGCTTAAAGCTTATTGTTTTACCAAAAGTCAAGTGCATGTGCAGGTTCAAATTGATAACACTACAGCAGTAGCATATCTGAATCATATGGGTAGAGTCAAGTCAAAACCTTGTGATAGGTTGGCTAATCAGATCCGGAGTTGGTGTATTGACAGAAATATTTGGATTTCAGCAAAGCATTTACCTGGTAGATTCAACATAGTCGCAGACACAAGGTCACGACAATTCAATGACAACAAAGAATGGATGTTGAATCATGACATATTTGAAAATGTTGTTGCTCGTTTTGGGATACCAGATATCGATTTGTTTGCATCCAGACTTAACCATCAGTTGCTTAAATATATTTCATGGGAACCAGATCCTGGGGCAGCAGCGGTTGATGCGTTCTCGCTGCACTGGGGTGGAATGTTTATATATATATTTCCTCCATTCTGTCTCGTCAGTCGATGCCTGCAAAAGATCAAGCAGGATTCCGCTTCAGGAGTATTGGTGGTACCCGACTGGGCTACTCAGGCATGGTATGCTCATGTTTTGGAGATGGCTACTGAGCCTCATATGATTGTTCCCAAAAACAGAATCCTACTGATGAATCCTGTAACTGGAGATCAGCATCCTTTACATGATCGTATTGATCTTTAATTTGCAGATTGTAAGGAGACCATACCTGGGGAGAGGACTATCCGAGCGCACCGTGGATGTTATCACTGCGGCCTGGAGGGATAGTACCCAAAAGCAGTACATCTCTGCGATAAGAAAGTGGGAGGTGTTCTGTTTACAGCAGAATATTTCATATCAAAATGCATCCCAGATGTGCTAGAGTTTTTGTCAACTCTCTATTTCGATCAAAAGTTAAGCTATAGTGCTATCAACACAACCAGAAGTGCTCTGTCTTCATATTTACCCATGGTGTCAGAATTACATTCTGTTTTAAGTTCAGTTATATAGTTTCCCTGATATGGAGGAGTTACTATTGTTTTGTTTGTAAATAAACCGTTAATTCGTAAAGCAATGTTATGATTGATGCATTATTGATAATTTTAATTATGTTAAGTCAATCAATGCAGTGAGAGGCCGGGATTTGAATCTGCGGCATGAAATCACAGAGCTTTGAAATCTTCATGTAGTCACTCACGTGACTCCGAAGTAAAATAGTGGGATTAAAGGAGAACTTACCAGTTTGAAGTTTGATCTTAATTTTAAGAGGAGTTACCATGAGGGACTACGTGCCCTCCGCTCCCAGCCCTCATAAATGTCATCTGGTAGTTCTAGTCTTCTTTCATCTTATTATTATACTTCAGTCACTATTACCTGTGATTTCACACCGCTGCTTTGAAGATTGACGCACGTGCGGCTGGACGGGCTTCTTCACGTAGTCCCTCATCGTAACTCCTCATACAATAAAGATCAAACTTCAAACTGGTAAGTTCTCATTTAATCTTACTATTAGAACAGCTTTTGACAGGAACCACTAGCTCTGTTTGCCTCTTGACCTGCCGAGAATTTGCGACTTATGGTGAGAAGAAGCAAGGAAGTGTGGAATTGAAATAGATTGGAGAAGTGTAAAAATTTAAGGAAAATAGAGAGTATCTTAGGTAACACATTTAATCAATAATCCGTTAATTTCTTTAATGTACTAATCAACACTCTTCAATAAAGTAAATGAAGTGACGAAGAAAGTTGCATGGGTTTCCAGGGCAAATTGGGTGCCACTGTTGTAGTGATGCCACTTCACTGCTCTGGAGAACCTTGGCTCATTTTTGGCCTCCAATGCTGTCTGTATGGAATTTGTATATTCTCCTTGTGACTATGTAGCTTCCTCCCCATTCACTGATTCATACCACATTCTAACATGGACAGGTTGATAGGTTAACTGATTATTATAAATGGCACCTTGTTGTACATATGTAATAGAATCTAAAGGGAATGGTGGAAAATAAAATGGGTGAGGGTAAATGGGTTGTTATTGGTTCACTGATAAGACTGAATCCATGTGCCATGTTTCCATAAAAATCTTCATCAAAAATCAGGTTTGTGTGCTCTACTATTTGGGAAAATGCCCTGGGAAAGTAATTTTTCACCAGACTGATGTTGAGTTGCAGAAAACTGGTAAAGTAGAAAATCTGTCTTTTTTTGATGCAGATAAAGTCATAGAGTCATAGAGCAATAGAGTCTTGCAGCATGGAAACAGGTCCTTCAGGCCAACTTGTCCCACCGGCCAACATGACTCATCTAAGCTAGTCCCAAGTACCTGCATTTGGCCCATATACCTTTAAACCTGTCCTATCCATGTACCTGTCTAAATGTTTCTTAAAATTTGTGATAGTACCTGCCTCAACTACCTCCTCTAGCAGCTTGTTCCATACAACTACCACCCTTTGCGTGAAAAAGTTACCCCTCAGATTCTTATTAAATCTTTCCACCCTCACCTTAAACCTATGTCCTCTGGTCCTCGATTCACCTACTCTGGGCAAGAGACTGTGTGTGTCTACCCAATCTATTCATCTCATGATTTTATACACCTCTATAAGATCACCCTCATCCTTCTGCGCTCCAAGAAATAGAGTCCTAGCTTGTTCAACCTCTCCCCACAGCTCAGACCCTCAAGTCACAGCATCGTGGCAACATCCTTGTAAATCTTCCCTGAATCCTTTCCAGCTGGACAACATTTTTCCTATAACATGGTGTCCAAAACCAAACAAAATACTCTAAATGTGGCCTCACCAATGCCTTGTACAACTGCAACATGACCCCCCCAACCTCTATACTCAATGTTCTGGTGGATGAAGGCCTATGTGCCAAACGTCTCTTTTTTACCACCCTATCTACCTGCGATGCCACTTTTAATGAACAATGTACCTGTACTCCTAGATCCCTCTACTCCACAACACTCTCCAAAGCCTACCATTCACTGTGTAGGTTCTGCCCATGTTAGTGCTTCCAAAATGCAACACCTCACATTTCTCTGTATTAAATTCCATCAACCATTCCTCAGCCCACATGCCCAACCGATCAAGGTCCTGCTGCAATATTTGACAGCCATCTTCAATAACTACAATACCACCTACCACCATCTTGCAAACTTGCGAACCATGCCATGAACATTCTCATCCAGATCATTGCTATAGATGCTACCATCACCCACTGCTTCTGTCCATGAAGCCACTTTCTATCCATTGTGCCTCATTGAATCCCAAGGGATCTAACCTTTCAGAGCAACCTGTCATGCAGAACCTTGTCAAATGCCTTAATATAATTCACATGTACAATGTCTACTGCTCTGCCTTCATTGATCTTTTTGGTCACATCTTCAAAAAATTCTGATTTGTGAGACACAACCTCACATGTACAAAACCATGTTGACTATTCCTAATCAACCCTTGTCCATCTAAATGCATGTATATCCTATCCCTCAGAATAATCTCTAGTATCTTTCTGACCACAGATGTTAAGCTCACTGACCTGTAGTTCCCAGCCTTTTCCCTGCAGCCCTTGAACAACATTTGCCTTCATCCAGTCTTCCCACACCTTGCCTAAATTTAATGATGACTCATAAATTTCAGCAAGGGCTCTTGCAATTTCATCTTTAGCGTGTCCTCGGATATATCTGATCAGACCTGGGAGATTTATCTATCTTCATGTGCATCAGGACTTTCAGCACATCTGTAACCATAATACTGACTGCTCGCAAGACAGTTCCAATGACTACCTCATGATTCCTCATTCTCCTGTCTTTTTCCATGGTAAAAACAGAGAAATACTCATTGAGGACCTTGCCCATCTCCTGTGGCTCCATACAGAGTTGACTGCTTAGATTCTTGAGGGGTCCTAATGTCTCTCTGGTTACCCTTTCTCCCTTTCTCCCTGAGTCCGGGGTTCGGCCACGGGCCAGCAGTACTGGTTGGCGGCAGCTTCGACCACCCCGGGCCGCGGTGTTTGAGCCGCGGGACTGATTTAACATCGCCCGGGGGGTATCGCCTCAGCGCAGAGGGAGAAGAGGAGGGAAGAGACTGCAGACCTAAGACTTTTGCCTTCATCACAGTGAGGAGATGCTGGGTGGACTCACTGTGGTGGATGTTAATATGTGTTTATTGTTGTTTTTATTGTATTATATGTATGACTGCTGCAATTTCGTCCAGACTTCGGTCTGTATGACAATAAAGGCATATCTATCTATCTATCTATGTGCTTATAGAACCTCCTGGGATTATCCTTAATGATGTCAGCCAGAGCTATCTCCTCTCCCCCTTTTGCTAATCTGATTTCCTTTTTAAGCTTACTCTAATTTCCAAAACTCCTCCAGGAATACACTTAATCCCAGTTGCCTATACCTGTCCCATGCCTCCTTCTTACTCTTGCCTCAATTTCCCTTGTCGTCCAGGCTTCCTTACATTTGCCTGCCTTGCCCTTCACGTTAAAAAGAACATGCATGTCCTGATCTCTTTTCAGCACACTTTAAAAATTATTCCACTTTCCTGACATTCCTTTTCCATCAAACAACCTACTCCAATCTACTTGAGCGAGTTCCTGGTTTAATCAATAATCTGACTGAAGGATACAAAATGTTAGAGTAATTTCATGGGCCAGGCAGCATCTCTGGAAAACATGGATAGGTGACATTTTGGATCAGGCTGAAGAAGGGTCCCACACCAAAACATCACCTACCCATTTCCTCCAGAGATGCTGCCTGACCCGTTGAGTTACTCTAGCACTTTGTGTCCTTTTGTGTAAATCAGCATCTGCAGTTCCTTGCTTCTATAATGTGACTGAATTGTTTACTACACTGAAGACCATCTCTAGGATGTTTAAGAAAGAACTGCAGATGCTGGAAAATTGAAGGTAGGCAAAAATTCTGGAGAAACTCAGCGGGTGAGGCAGCATCTATGGAGCGAAGGAATAGGTAACGTTTCTGGTCGAGACCCTTCTTCAGACATGTGGGGGTGTGGGGGCAGGAAGAAGAAAGGAAGAGGCAGAGGCAGTAGGCTGTAGGAAAGCGGGGAAGAGGAGGGGTAGGAGAGAGAAAGCAAGGACTACCTGAAATTGGAGAAGTCAATGTTCATACCGCTGCGATGTAAACTACCCAAGCGAAATATGAGGTGCTGCTCCACCGATTTGCATTGGGACTCGCTCTGGCCATGGAGGAGACCCAGGACAGAAAGGTCGGATTCGGAATGGGAGGGGGAGTTGAAGTGCTGAGCCACCGGATGATCAGGTTGGTTAATGTGAACTGTGCGGAGGTGTTGGGCGAAGAGATCGCCAAGCCTGCGCTTGGTCTCACCGATGTAGAGCAGTTGACACCTAGGGCAGTGGATGCAATAGATGAGGTTGGAGGAAATGCAGGTGAACCTCTGCCTCACCTGGAAAGACTGCTTGGGTAAGGTGAGGCAGAGCTTCACCTGCACCTCCTCCAACCTCATCTATTGTAACCGCTGCTCTAGGTGTCAACTGCTCTACATCGGTGAGACCAAGTGCAGGCTTGGCGATTGCTTCGTCCAACCTCCGCACAGTTCGCATTAACCAACCTGATCTCCCGATATCTCAGCACTTCAACTCTCCCTCCCAATCCATCAGTCTGAAAAATGGGTCTCGGCTCGAAACATCATCTATTCCTTCGCTCCATAGATGCTGCCTCACCTGCTGAGTTTCTCCAGCATTTTTGTCTACCTACCATCTATAGGATAGTTAACAAACAAGTCTTCGTGTGGGGAGATCCAATCTACAATATTTAATTTAACTCAGCTGGTATATTGCACATTTATGTAAACAGTTTAAAAATTTGATGCAATATTAAGAAAGGGGTGACAGCCTGAAATGTTGAGTTACATAAAAATAGATATTTAAAATCCCAGTAATACAGAATAGGAACAAAGTGCAGTGAAACCAGGTTAAATTGACACTGCTAACAAGATGACAGAGTGGGTTTAATTAATGGAACGTCTGAATGCCATGCTGCTGACAGAGCAAAATTAAAAGGAAAATAAGGGAAAAAAATCAGCAAAGACTTATTGAATTTGAATTTGACGGAAAATTGGGGCCATTCTTCATGTGACGTTGACCCAAATTATAGAAGTATAAATCTCCAGAGCACACAGAAATAAAAGAAGTTGTCGCATGGTGTGAAGTAGCAAAAGTAATAGGCAAGTAATTGAATGCCAGTTAAAAGGAATTTAATTGAAAAACAACAAAGTAAGCTAGGTACCAAAAACCAGCTTGCTAAGTGAAGGCCACAAAGAAGGAAAACTCAAATCTATGCTGTATGAAGGAGGGAAAGCTTCTGGAAGACAACATGATTGCAATTTGCAATAATACAAAAAAAACTGCTGCATCTTAATCATTTGTACACATATTTTGTAATGTATACAACACTGTGTGATGTTATTTACATGAGTAATCAAAATTATGTTGCATGACAGTTCAATACTCATTATTTATTTAATTATGTCACCATTTTCTTTCTGGTGCTTGCTCCAGGAAATAATCCTTTCTTAGTTATTTATTACATTAAAATCTTGTTATATTTGCTTTGGAACTGGTGAGGAATTCAATTTAATTTATTTTGTTGTTTTCTGGAACTGGTGATGAATTTGTTTTTCTATTCATTTCTGGGTTCAGATTCCATGTTTGAAAATAAATTTCACCCAGTCAGCATTATGCATTTAGTGGTGTGAGCTTTTCTTATTCTTGGTTCATTTATAGATACTTCTGAAGTAATTCAGCATATTTTCTTCTGTTGACATTTGTTGCAGATGCCATTAAAATGGCTGAGATATACAAATATAGATAGTCTAACTAAAATGCTGCACGTAAATATTTGGCTTTTCAATTGTCATCTATTTCTTATGAAAAGATGAGTTTCTGCTCAAATGTTTCAGGCCACATGCAAACTGGAGGATACTATCCTTTCTGTCCTGGGCCTCCTCCATTGCCAGAGTGAGGCTGCTGAAGGAACAGCACCTCCCCCTCTTTCTTTTGGTCCACCTGGGTTTGTACCCATTTCTCCCCTTCCCCTTTTCCCCTGCCAACGTCCACCATATTCCTTCCTCTGGCTTCACAATTCGCACCTCTTGTATCCTTATTTCCTAATGTCACATTTTTTGTCTTTGCATCTCTGGCCTTTGTCCGACCATTTCACCACTCATCTGCATCCACCAATCACATGTGTAGGGAGGAACTGCAGAGACTGGTTTAAACTGAAGATAGAATGTTCTACATCTCTCCAGCTTCAAAGTTGTCTTGTTGAGTCCCATTTTCTATAGTTGTTTTTACCTAGGCCACAGCTAACGAAGGCCTGTTTCCTTTATCGTCATTACTTTTTAGTATATCTTTCATTCATTTGTTCTGTATCTCTATACATCGCCGTCTATATCTCTTGTTTCCCTTTCCCCTGACTCGCATTATAGAAGAACGGTCTCGACCCAAAATGTCACCTATTCCTTTTCTCCAGAGATGCTGTCTGACCCGCTGAGTTACTCCAGCTTTTTGTGTCCATCTTCCACCTATCACTTCCTGACCCGTAATTACGCCTCTCCATGTTCTCTAGGGGTGCTGCCAGACCTGTTGCGTTACTCCAGCACATTGTGTCTATTTTTTTGAGTTTCTGCTGTATGTCTTGAGATGTGGAATTTGGGAATGCACTGTCCCACTATTGTTTGGGGATCCTCCTGGCCAGTCAACTTCAGCCTTAATATTGACCTTAATGTTGGGTTTAATTCCAAGTATGATTTAAGCCAGGGTCAGGGAAGATGACAATCATAAAGTGTTTTACAGGGAAAATTATTTGGACTCATCTGTGACCCTCCACTGCTTGAATAGCTGCCAAAACTCAATTATAGGACTTGAACATAAATTTCCTTAAACAAAATCAGCTTCTGTAACCCACCAAGGAGTTAATTTTCCCCTGGGCCAAAGGAGGAGGAAATAAATATGACTTTGTCTGTCTTCATAACAATCTTGTATAACTCTTCTTCTTCTTCTTCTTGCGTATGGCGTGCATAGCCTAAAGTTGTCGGACAACTTGCTCTATTTGATCTTGTTTGATTGTGCACGCCTGGTTGATTGCACTCGTCGAAACAGGGCAGACCACGTGAAGGTTGCAATCTCCCACCCCCTTGTATAGTTGATGTTGCCTCAATCCAATTTAATTTGTTGCTACTCCCCTGCATTAGTGCCTTATCAGTGAAGCGAGACATTACTATTCCTGTGATTTTCTACAGTGAAATAATTTGCAAATAGGCATTAGTCTTCTGTCTGATATTTCTATTCCTCCAAATTGTCATTGCATCCTTCTCTTCAGTGTAACCCCTTCATCGCTGGTGTTTTGTAACAAAGCAACCACAGAATCAACTTGCTCAAGGAAAGTTACAACTTCACCTTTGTCATTTTATATTTCTGATTATCTGCAAAAAATATGTTGTTAGTCTGAGTCATTAAATACTAGTGGTATTATATTAAAACCATATTACTGCAAAATACTGATCAAGTTATACCCTGCCGCCTACTATCCCACATTTAAAACTAAGTTTTATTTAAATGCTTCCAGTAAAATATGAAAATGGTTGTGTTCTGAGAAAATCTTACAATTTCTTCCTTATTACTAGGGTTACAGATTGTCATTAGATGACTCATTTAAATTGAATTGAGGAGTGTGGTGAGAATTAAGAAAATTAAATGATTCAGAATGTCTGTAATTAAACTATAAGAAGACAACTGTGGTTAATATGTGTATGTAAAATATCCTTAATTTATTTTTGTCTCTCCAAAATATAATTAATTCAGAATATGAATTGTATGAGCAATAGGGATCTGTCATTATTTGTTATTTTTAGATTTATTTGTAGATGCTAACCAGTGTGCCCCTTCTACGCCAGTCCTACCTTCCCTTGTTTGGCTCATATCCCTTCCCTGGCTCATAAACCTTTCCTAACCATGTACCTGTTCAAATGTTGTTATAGTTTCTGCCATAAACCAGCGGAGATGGTAGAGGCAGGGGCAATAACAAAGTATATACTTTGATACTTGAGAAAGGAGGTTCTAGAGGGATATGGAGGCAAGTGGGATCAGTGTAAAAAGGCCAATGATGATAAGCATTGGCACCGTGGGATGAAGGGTCTGTTTTTCTGCAGTATAATTCTGTTGATCTATAGTCAGGAATTAGAAAACAAAATGTGGTGCAATGGATAGTCTTCTTTGTTCAAAAAAGCTTATATTGTAATCTTTAAGATATTGGCAGTCTTGCAAGTATGTTGGACACCGCACATCTTGAGGAAATGCGATTTCTCCTCATAGATAAATTTGACCAATTCAAAATGAGTTGGTCTCCATTTGTCGTCTTTTTGGAATCATATGGTGCAACACAATTGTAAAAGCTAACTCGTGACTGGGCGAGGGATGGTCAAGATTATAAATAAGATCTCCTTAGTTCTTTTTTCTTTGTCTTCCTTTCTTTTTTTTCTTCTATTCTCTTTTTCTTATTTTTTTAATTCTTTAACTTCTTCTTTCACTTTCTATTTAAAAATATATATATATATAAATAAAGATATTGGCAGTCTAATAGTGTAGATTTAGGGTAAACCATAAATCTACACTTTATAGGGGATGTCTAACAAGGAATTATGGTAATGTAACCACCAATAAATCTGACTGTTACTAAGGAGTAACGTCTTTATCTAAAGACTGGTAAGATTGTGCAATGGACGACCACAAAAAGTAGTTCATGCAATTCGGATCAAAGTGTTTAATAGAGTCATAGAGTCATACAGTGTGCAAACAGTCCAACTTTTCCACACCAACCAACATGCCCCATCTACAGTACTCGGGATCTGGTCCTCAGTTGGAATACTGTAAACTGTGGGCTACCCAGAGAAAACCAGAGAACTTGGAGCAAATTTGTTCCCACGTGCTTTCAACCGAATAGAAATTCTTCAGTCAGCTCCCATTTTGCTCTTTGAGATAGCAAAGCTACAAAGTCCCAAGAAATTGCCACATGTTTCTGGCTAGTAATGAGTAAATCAATGAGCTTGTGTTCTTAATCAACCCAGAGTGACCTCCAATTAGTGGAAACAAGTATGTGAATACTGCTAAAGAATTGTCAACTGTGGCCATTATTCACTACCAAACCTGCAGCACCAAGCAACAATCATTTAGGCACTATTACCAAAAGAACTGTCCCTCATTCAGCAGAGTCATTGCTTTCAGGAAATAAAATTAATGCAGATTACTGAAGGCGTAAAAAGAAACTGCAAGACAGGCGGCACGGTGGCACAGCGGTAAAATTGCTACTTTACAGCACCAGAGACCCGGGTTCGATCCTGACCTTGGGTGCTGTCTGTACGGAGTTTGTACGTTCTCCCCCATGACTTAATGTCTGAAGAATGGTCTCGGCCTGAAACATCACCCATTTCTTCTCTCCAGAGATGCTGTCTGACCCGCTGAGTTACTCCAGCATTTTGTGTCTACCTCACCATGACTTATATGGGTTTTCTCCATTTGTTCTAGTTTCCTCCGACACTCCAAAGGCTTACAGGCTTGTAGAGGTTAATTGTCATCGGTAAAATTGTAAATTTTCCCTAGTGTTTGTAGGATAGTGTTAGCGTGCAGGGATCGCTGGTCGGTGTGGATTTGGTGGGCTGAAGGGTCATATAAGATTGTTAAGGGCTTGGACACGCTAGAGGCAGGAAACTTGTTCCGATGTTGGGGGAGTCCAGAACCAGGGGCCACAGTTTAAGAATAAGGAGTAAGCCATTTAGAATGGAGACGAGGAAACACTTTTTCTCACAGAGAGTGGTGAGTCTGTGGAATTCTCTGCCTCAGAGGGCAGTGGAGGCAGGTTCTCTGGATGCTTTCAAGAGAGCTAGATAGGGCTCTTAAAAATAGCGGTCAGGGGATATGGGGAGAAGACAGGAATGGGGTACTGACTGGGGATGATCAGCCATGATCATGTTGAATGGCTGTGCTGGCTCGAAGGGCCAAATGCCCTACTCCTGCACCTATTGTCTATTGTCTATTGTCTTTTCCTGCGCTGTATCACTAAACTAAACTAAACAACGTAAACATGGGTAACCTGCAGGCAAGGGATATAATAGAAAAGCTGTTAAAATGGATGAATATCCAACTCGGCTCAAAGAGCAAGTTTTGTCACGTCATCTCACTTCGACTAAAACCAGAAAGGGCAAATTTGAGACCGTTTAGGTTCAGATGATTATAACTTTCCACCTGAGCCACTGTTGGATAAAACCTAGGAGATCCTGAAGCTACATCCTGTTGATGTAGAACAATGTTGTGACTTGTCACATGTGACAATAAATTATTCAATTCAATTCAATTCAATTCAATATTGTGATCATAATCCGCATGGATTTAATATGTGAATGCCAGTTTTCAAAACGGTGCTTCCCTTCTACATCGTCTTTAATGATGCCCCCAAAATTGTCCCTGTCTCTACTTGCATAGATTATAACTAAAATTAAAATTAAAAAAATCTGCAGATTCTGGAAATCTGAACAAAAAAAACTAAAATGTGTAGGAAGGAACTGCAGATGCTGGTTTAAACTGAAGATAGACACAAACAGCTGGAGTAACTCAACGGGTCAGATAGCATCACTGGGAAAAAAATAGGTGACGTTTTGGGTCCAGATCCTTCTTCAGCATATAAAATGTTGTTTTTATTCCAGATTACAATTCACCCTTTTATACTGATGAAAACAGTGTCTTCCAGTTTCCTGTGCAGCTGTATTTTGGCTGTGATTCGATTTCACTCCCTTAAACAGATTTTCAGATCATCCATATCTATATCTTCTATATCTATCTATCTATCTATATACTTTTAAAACTCTCTGGCTGCCGTACGTCTGTACGTCTGTACGTCTGTACGTCTGTACGTCTGTACGTCCTGTACGTCTGTACGCCGCCTTTGATAGCGCCCCTGGCCCACACAGCGCGCGGAAAGGCCCATATTTTTACCATTTCCAAAGAGATGACATTTATCTTTACGAATAGCCACTCCTGATTAAATTCGGTCCTGTTTATCCACCCCCCCCCCCCCCCCACCCCCATGTGATTGTCTCCGATTTTCTCCGAAAATGACGCCATCTTTTTTTTGCCGATTTTCTCCGAAAACGACGCCATCTTTTTTTTGCCGATTTTCTCCGATTTTTTCCAAAAACGACGCCATCTTTTTTTCCACGATTTTCATCCCAGGGTCTCAAGCACGTTCGGGAACAACACCCCGGGGTGTCAAGAACATTCGGGAACAACACCCCGGGGTGTCAAGCACTTTCGGGGACCAGACCCAACGGGTCTGCACTTGGTCGATAAATGTCATCTCTTTGGAATTGGTAAAAAATATGGGCCTTTTCGCGCGCTGTGTGGGCCAGGGGCGGTATCAAAGGCGGCGTACGGACGTACGGACGTACAGACGTACAGATGTACAGACGGGATCTGTACGTCTGTACGTCTGTACGTCCGTACGCCGCCTTTGATACCGCCCCTGGCCCACACAGCGCGCGGAAAGGCCCATATTTTTTTACCATTTCCAAAGAGATGACATTAATCCTTCTTCAGCATATAAAATGTTGTTTTTATCCAGATTACAATTCACCCTTTTATACTGATGAAAACAGTGTCTTCCAGTTTCCTGTGCAGCTGTATTTTGGCTGTGATTCGATTTCACTCCCTTAAACAGATTTTCAGATCATCTATATCTATATCTTCTATATCTATCTATCTAATATTAAAACTCTGTGTGCGTGTGTGTGTGTCTGCTTGACTTGTGCCAGCCAGCCTTTGATACCGCGCTACGCCAACACCGCACGCAGAAACGCCGAGATTTTTTCCATTTCGTAGAGATTTCATTTTTCTTTACGATTAGCCACTCCTGATTACATTTCGTCGTATTTATGTACACGTTTTAAAATAAAATCCATCACCCCCCCACCCCCCTCACTCATTTTGTCTCCTCCTGCTGGTCAGCCACCATAACGGCTGCTGTCGACCGCCTCTGCTCCGAAAATGATGCCATCTTTTTTTCACTAGCGATTTTCACCCCGGTGTATGAATCACGTTCGGACTCTAAAACCCCGGGTTCTGAAGCACGTTTAGTGTCCAGGGGTCTGAAGCACGTTCTGAATTTTCACCCCGGGGTCTGCAACATGTTCTGGGTTTTTTTCGCTAATGATTTTCACCCCGGGGTCAGAAGCACGTTCGGGAGCTCACACCCCGGGGTCTTAAGCACGTTCGGTGTCCAGACCCAACGGGTCTACACTTGGTCTAGTAATCCATAAAATCAGGGATTATAGGCTCCATAGGTGGTTGCTCTAGCCTCAAAGATGTTCATAAAAGGGAAATAGAAAGTAAGTAATGATCTAATGTATAACCTGTAAGACACTGATGCAAAAGTAAACTTGAACAGTGCTTCAAACAGTGTCATGAAATGAGGGAAGCTGAGCTGCAGGCAGATAAGAAGCCAGTGTCACCACTAAGAGTTCTTAAAAAGAACCTTGTAGCTACAAAAATAATGAATACAGGGCTGAGGCACAGATTTTCCACACACACTTAGATGAGAACATAAGCTCTGATCAGGAGCAGGGTGAAATTGATAAGATCATGGCAGCAAACAGAACCAAAGGAACTTAAAAGAAACAGGCAATGAAATAAGAGGTCCAGTCTAAACCTGAAGTTTTCAAACCACATAAATTAGGGTTATTGTTAAAAATCACAATGTATCAAGTGAAATGAAAGCATGAGGATTAATAAAACAAATACTAAAGCATTTCTATTGTTAAAAGTGCGAATGAATGTCTGATTTTTAATGCTACCTACTGACAATAGTCAATAGACAATAGGTGCAGGAGTAGGCCATTCGGCCCTTCGAGCCAGCACCGCCATTCAATGTGATCATGGCTGATCATCCCCAATCAGTACCCCGTTCCTGCCTTCGCCCCATAGCCACTGACTCCGCTATTTTTAAGAGCCCTATCTAGCTCTCTCTTGAAAGCATCCAGAGAACCTGCCTCCACCGTCCTCTGCGGCAGAGAATTCCACAGACTCACCACACTCTGTGAGAAAAAGTGTTTCCTCGTCTCCGTTCAAAATGGCTTACCCCTTATTCTGCAGCATGTACCTTCTTCCAATCTGTTATTAATCCTTTGTTTACCATAAATTATCAGGAGTTTGTTTGCTTATATTAGCATTTTTATTACACTACAAAGGGGAAATTTTATCATCCATTAGTTTTTAAAAAATTGCATCGCACACGATGAAGAAAGGTCAGGAAAGAAAAAAAACCAGGTAATATGTTGGGTATTTGTGAGCATTTAGTCAAAACTACAAACATGTAGTTTGTGATATTTGATCCTTTACTTTGGGATCTGAAATTAATTACAGGAATTGAGACTAACTGACAGATTTGCCGTCTTATCGAGGTGGTCAACAAATTATCTAAGTAAATTATGTGGACAATTTCTGGTACATGTCCATCACTGATTTTCTGGCACCCTTGGTTCCAGAGCCTTGCCATATTATCCATTTTGCAGAGGTCATGTAATAATGATGTAACAATCCACCAACATAGAAACATAGAAAATAGGTGCAGGAGTAGGCCATTCGGCCCTTCGAGCCAGCACCGCCATTCAATATGATCAAGGCTGATCATCCAAAATCAGTACCCCATTCTTGCATTCTCCCCATATTCCTTGATTCCGTTAGCCCTAAGAGCTATATCCAACTATCTTGAATATGTCCAGTCTCCACAGTCTTCTATGGCAGAGAATTCCACAGATTTACAACTCTCTGACCCATTAATTATTCCCCTCCCATGTCACTAAAGCACCATGAACTGCCATAAAGTTATATAAAACAGATATTAAATGTAAATTAAATTTACAGTAAGACTTGCATTTCTTGCACGGGCAGCCCGGTCGCCGGATAACGAGCTGCCCTCGGATGTCCCAATGAGGATTAGATCGGCAGCCAACCACGGGGCCGAGGTGCCACTTTCTCGGCAGGACTACCGGACCGACTCCTGCCGGCCTGTGATTTGCCAAATCTGCTGAAAATATGGGAGGTCGGATTTCCCCACCATCTGTCGTATGCCACAAAAAGGAGTAAAATGGCACTGGAATGCTTTGCCTAGGGTGCTGGTGGGGGCCATGAATACCGGCCCACCGGTTTCAGATGTCAGCTATGGGAACAGATCCACCAGCCTGGGCCAGGCCGAAGTTTCAGAGTCCAGGCAGCGGGCGGCAAATTTTATTCGCTGATCGACGGCAGAAGTCCCGATGAAATCGAGATCGGCCGCCTCACCTGGCCTAGGCGCCACATCTTCAGGGGGACTTCCAGGGAGGATTTCAAGTGCGCTCTTGTAATTTTGTCCGGTTTAGAGAAGGAGCCAGATCAACAGTTGCCGGGAAATTGGTGGTGGATGCTTCTGAGATCATTAATCAAACATAGAATCAACTAGTCACGTCGACACAAGAAACTGCAGATGCTGGTTTACAAAAAAAACACACACATCAAATGCTGAAGTAACTCAGCAGGTAAGGCAGCATCCCTGGAGAACATGGATAGGTGGCGTTTGGGGACAGGACCATTCTTCACACTGATTGTATTTGAGGCAGGGGGGACAAAGCTGGCAGAGAGGTGGTGCGGGACAAAGCCTGGCAAGTGATAGGTGGATACGGGCAAGGGTAGGTTTTGATCCACAAATGTTTGGACAAAGGCCAGGATGTAAAGACAATAAATGTGACTTAAGGAGATGATAGAAGATATCCTAAGAGATATTACAAATATATTAAGAATAAAAGGACCATGAGGGAAAAAATATGATCATCTTTGCATGGAGCCACAAGAGATAGGGGAAATATTTAATGAAAACCTCTTTCTCAATTTTACTGAGGAGATCATAGAAGCTAAGGAATTGAAGCAAAGCAGTTGTGGTGTCTGAGATCATATACAAATTACCAAAGATGAGCTATGGGCTTTTCTAATGTATATTAAGGTGGATTAAAGTATAAAATATATTCAAGGGCCTGATCAAATGCACCCTTTGACCTTGTGGGAAACTGGGGATGAAGTTGCCAGTGAGGCCTTTGCAGAGATATTTGCATCATCTTTATCCACGGTTGAGGTTCCAGAAAATAGACACAAAATGCTGGAGTAACTCAGCGGGACAGGCAGCATCTCCGGAGAGAAGGAATGATGATGTTTCGGGTCGAGACACTTCTTCAGTCTGAAGATAAACTTGGGATAAACTGAGATAGACTAGAGGATGGCTATGCTGTAGCATTATTAAAGAAGGGCAGCAAGGACAAGCCAGGGAACTGCAGGCTAGTGAGCCAGATGTTGAAGGTAGCAATACTGTTGGAGGGGATTCTTAGGGACAAGATCTACCAGCATTTAGATAGGCACAGTCTGATTGGAAATAGTCAGCAAGCTTCATGCATGGGAAAATCATGTCTCATAAATCTGATAGAGTGTTTTTAAACATGTCACCAAGAGAATTGTGAGGAGAGGTGTAATGCACAAAACAGTTTTTGAGGATTTGGATCAACGATGGAGGACAATACTCAAACAATATGAAATTGAATGCACAGATATTTATTAAAGCAACATTAAAGCCACAACCAAGCAACACGAAAATAACAATAGAATAACAATACAACTTCAGTTAAAGCAGCAATAAAATCACAAATAAACTAATAGCAGCAGTAAATAGCAAATAAACACAGAATATCACATGTGTTTCGGTCTGAAAGGCTGTAAGTTCCAAAGCTTGCTCGGAACTCCTTTTAAAGGCTGGGACTAGAGATCTTTCAAAGACCTTGTGTGTTCTGACGTAAGCCGGAAGCTCGGCCCGAAGTGAATTTCCATGAGCGCATGCAACATGCATTTTTATATCTAAAATTCCTGAACTTCTACCCTATTCTAAGAACAACAGTTGTTTATGTTTTAAAGCCAGCTACCCTCCCTAGTGTCAAAGACAAGAGTTAATTGTTGCAATAAGTGCTGAGCTAGTCTTGGACGTCTCCGAAAACGTAAAAGTTTATGTTAATGACCTTGCAGGTGGCCTCATGATGTACAGCTTATTCTAAGTTAGCCCAAGAATTTTCCTAAACATCTAATTATTTTCTTCAGAGAACCTACTTGCTTATCATGTGTTGCTGTTAAATAGAAATATAGAAAATAAATGCAGGAGTAGGCCATTCGGCCCTTCGAGCCAGCACCAACGGCTTTCAATATGATTGTGGCTGATCATCCAAAATCAATACCCCGTTCCTGCTTTTTCCCCATATCCCTTGATTCAGTTATCCTTAAAAGCTAAATCTAACTCTCTCTTGAAAATATCCAGTGAATGGCCTCCACTGCCTTCTGTGGCAGAGAATTCCACAGATTCACAACTCTCTGGGTGAAAACATTTTTTCCTCATCTCAGTCCTAAATGACCTACCTCTTATTCTTAAACTGTGATCCCTGGTTATTGTCTCTCCCAACATCGGGAATATTTTTCCTGCATCTAGCCTGTCCAATCCCTTAAGAATGTTATATGTTTCTATAAGATCCCCTCTCATCCTTCTAAATTCCCGTGAATAGAAGCCCAGTCGACCCATTCTTTCATCATGTGTCAGTCGCGCCATCCCGGGAATTAACTTGATGAACCTTTGCTGCACTCCCTCAATGGCAAGAATGTGCTTCCTCAAATTAGGACAGCAAAACTGCACACAATACTCCAGGTGCGGTCTCACCAGGGCCCTGTACAACTGCAGTAGTACCTCCTTGCTCCTATACTCAAATCCTCTTGCTATGAAGGCCAACATACCATTTGCTTTCTTCACTGCCTGCTGTACCTGCATGCTTACTTTCAGTGACAGATGTACAAGGACACCTAGGTCTCGTTGCATCTTCCCTTTTCCAAATCTGACACCATTCAGATAATAATCTGCCTACCTGTTCATCGACCAAAATGGATAACCTCATATTTGTCCACATTATACTGCATCTGCCATGCATCTGCCCGCTGACCCAACCTATCCAAGTCACCCTGCAGCCTCATAGCATCCTTCTCGCAGCTCACACTGCCACCCACCTTTGTGTCATCTGTCATAATTTAACTCAAAAACATTCATAAGGCTATTAGTTGACAACTCAATTTTAGCTTACACAGTCTGGTGAAGCCTTATATTACAGGAGTGATTTGGACATTATCTGCTGTATATGGACTTTAGCAAGGCCTTTGTCAGGGATGTGCATCGTATGCTGATCTGGAAGGTTAGATTACATGGTATCCAATGTGGGCTAGCCAATTGGATTCAAAATTGTATTGGAAGAAGGAATCAAACGGTAGTTGTGGATGGTTGTGTTTTTATTGGAGGCCTGTGACCAATGGAGTGCCGCAGGTGTTGGCACCGGCTCCACTGCTGTTTACAATGTGCATCAACACTAGGTTACCTTAAGATCTTGATCTGTTGGGAAGATGGGCCAAGGAATGGCAAATTAAATTTAACTGACTCGTGTGATGTGTTGCACTTTGGTAAGTTAAACCAGTACAGGACTAAATGGTAAATGATCGAGCCCTGGAGGGTTTTGAAGAGATCTGGAAGTACAGGTGCATTGCTCCCTAAAAGTAGCAATACAAGTGGACGGTATGGTGAATGAGGCATTTGAACACATTTGCCTTCATTGAGAAGGGTAAGATGTACAAATGTTGGGACATCATGAAGCAGCTGTACGAGTCATTGGTGAGACCACACTTGGAGTACTGTGTGCAGTTCGGGTTGCCCAGTTACAAGAAGGATGGCATTATGTTCAAAAGGGCATAAAGGAGATTCAGCAGGATGTCACCTGTTAGAGGGAGAGTTTGGATAGACTGGAACATTTTTCTTTGGAGCATATGAGGCAGATTGGTGAGTTTATAGTGGTGTGAGAGATTATGAGGGGCATTGATTAAGTGAACACTCACAGCCTTTTTCCCCAAGGTAGACGATTCTAAAACTAGAGGACATAGGCTTACTTGAAAAGGGAGAGATTTAAGAGGGACCTTAATTATATAAAATATGTTAAATACAATTAAATATGTAAATTGCACATCAAGCAGCAAGATTTTGATGTGCCACTTATATTAGAACATAGAGCATAGAACAATGCAGCACAAGAACAGGTCCTTTGGCCCACAATGTGCATGCCGAACATGATGCCAATACTATCACTTATCTACCTGCACATAACCCATATCATATCATTCCCTCTCTATCCAATATGCCTAAATTGCTGGCCAGTTGCCTGTTATAGGAAAAACCTGATTTTCTCATTTCAGATGACCGACGTCAAATATTATACTCAGAGTTGTCTCTGGAATTCAGGAACCGAAGGCTCATGCATATTTTGATTATCAACAAATATTAGCAAGGCTTTTGGAAGCCACTGATGTATCCCAGAAATGTGGAGAGGACTAATGTCTTCTTTACTCCTCCCACAAGCCAGACACAAATATGACATCTTCCTACCAGGGGGAGAGAAGGCAAAAGAAACGATAATGAGATCTAACGTATAAAATTTGATTCAGATCATTTAAATAGTCCTTGCACATGGGAACAGATAAAAAGAGTTTAGGGTGGCTCAGTGGCACAGCTGGTAGAGCAGCTCCCTCAGAGCGCTAGAGTCCTTGGTTCGATCCTGACCTTGGATGCTGTCTATATGGACTTTACATGTTCTCCCTGGGACTGTGTGAGTTTCCTCCAGGTGCTCCGGTTTCCTCCCACACCCCAAAGATGTGCAGGTTGGTAGGTAAGTTGGCCTCTGTAAAAATGGGCCTCTGCTGTAGGAAGTGGATGCAAAAGTGGGATAACATAGAACAAGTCTGAATGGGTGATAAATGATCGGCCTGGTCTCAGTGGGCCAAATGGCCTGTTTCCATGTTCTATCTCTAAACTAAACATCAAAGTTGTGCTCTGCAACAGGGAGATACCACGATTATTTGAGAATGTGCAGGCACTCCATGAAAGGCACAAAGGCATAAACGTCTTATTTCAGCCTCAGTGCTTACACATTATGAAAATGACATTTCTACTCCCATCACATTCTTCATTAATATAAACAGCGCAAATTAAAGTGATAAATTGGTTCAATCATGGAACCTACAGCAACTTATTTAGCAGAGATGGTTCTGCATTATGCCAAGATGAGGAATTCTTGAAATCAGCAAATAAAAATAGATTGTCTGCAAATTTTGCACTGCAGTCCATTTCATCATTAAATTCAGTGGTCTAATTAAAATAAAATACAATCCAAACCAGTTTATAGAAAAGTAGGTATTATAGATTTGAAATGTTATGTATATGAGTAGGCCAGTAAACATTTTGTTGAAACAGATGTTTACATATCAATGAATAGTAACTTTGAAGAATAGTTTCACTTCTAGATTCAAAGACTTCTGTCTCAAAATCCCAATGATTGAGATTCAATGCATATACAGTACCTCAAAATGATTATCTCATGTCTCATCAGTCAAGAATAGATTAGTTTCAAACCAAGAATGAGTGCAATTACAGAGTTCATAATCAGATCTTCAGCAGAGTGAATTGCTTCAGATATTAATTATGATCAGCAAATTCAATTATGGGAACTGGTGAAAAAAAATGCTGGATAACTCAACAGATTAGGCAGCATCTGTGGAGGGAATAGATAGGCAATGTTTCAGGTTGGGATCCTTCATCAGATTGATTAGAGCAGGGTGGGAACTTTGGGAAAAATGAACAAGGTGTGGGACAAAGCCTGCAAAGTGACAAGAGGACCCAGGAAACTGCAGATGCTAGAATCTAAAGCAAATAACAAAATGCGGAAGGAATTCAGCAGGTCAGGCAACATCTGTGCTGGAAATGGACAGATGATGTTTTGGGTGAAGAGAAGGGTCCAGATCCAAAATGTCAACTGCCATTGCCTTCAAAGTTGTTGCCTTCTTCTTCTTGAGTATGGTGTGCACAGCCAAAAGTTGGAGGACAACTTGTTCTATTTGATCTTATTTGATTGTGCCCGCCAGGTTGATTGCATTCATCGAAACAGGGCAGACCATGTGCAATCTCCCGCCCCAGTTGTTGCCTGACCCACCGAGTTTATCCAGTACTTTGTGTTTTACTGGCAATTAATGGGTAGACACAGGTGATAAGGGTGGAGTAAGTGACAAAAAATAGAGGTGAAAATGATGGCGCCATGGAGCAGTAAGGGCGCTGCATTGAGCTCTGCTCCCGTTAAAATCGTTAAAAAAGCCGTTTTGGAAGATTGGATCGATTTTAAAATACGCACCGGGGCTGCTTGATGTCACGTAAGTGACGTCATCAGAAATCGCCGTGAAATAACAGAGATTAACGACAGTTTTAAATGAGAAAAAAGAATCAAAGACCTGCCACAAGAAGCCATCTTAAAGAACTTGGTAAACCTCTGCAAACAGCAGCTGAAAGCTCAGGAGAAGAGGCTGATTCTCAAAGGCTACCTTGTGAAATGGCTACGAAGGAGAGACAGATGGAACAAATGGAACAATCGGTAAAAGCTTCAGTTACTAAAGACATTTCTGAAATGATTTCTCAAATGAGCCTTTGACAAGGTTCCTCATGGAAGGTTGGTTAAGAAGATTCAATTGTTGGGTATTAATGGTGGAGTAGCAAGATGGATTCAACAGTGGCTGAATGGGAGATGCCAGAGAGTAATGGTGGATGGCTGTTTGTCAGGTTGGAGGCCGGTGACGAGTGGGGTGCCTCAAGGGTCTGTGTTGGGTCCACTGTTGTTTGTCATGATCTGGATGAAGGTGTGGAAAATTGTCATGATCTGGATGAAGGTGTGGAAAATTGGATTAGTAAGTATGCAGATGATACTAAGATAGGTGGTGTTGTGGATAATGAAGTAGATTTTCAAAGTCTACAGAGAGATTTAGGCCATTTGGAAGAGTGGGCTGAAAGATGGCAGATGGAGTTTAATGCTGACAAATGTGAGGTGCTACATCTCGGCAGGACAAATCAAAATAGGACGTACACGGTAAATGGTAGCGAATTGAGGAATGCAGTTGAACAGAGGGATCTAGGAATAACTGTGCATAGTTCCCTGAAGGTGGAATCTCATGTAGATAGGGTGGTAAAGAAAGCTTTTGGTGTGCTGGCCTTTATAAATCAGAGCATTGAATATAGAAGTTGGGATGTAATGTTAAAATTGTACAAGGCATTGGTGAGGCCAATTCTGGAGTATGGAGTACAATTTTGGTCGCCTAATTATAGGAAGGATGTCAACAAAATAGAGAGAGTACAGAGGAGATTTACTAGAATGTTGCCTGGGTTTCAGCAACTAAGTTACAGAGAAAGGTTGAACAAGTTAGGTCTTTATTCTTTGGAGCGCAGAAGGTTAAGAGGGGACTTGATAGAGGTCTTTAAAATTATGAGCGGGTTAGACAGAGTGGACGTGGATAAGCTTTTCCCATTGAGAGTAGGGAAGATTCAAACAAGGGGACATGACTTGAGAATTAAGGGACAGAAGTTTAGGGGGAACATTAGGGGGAACTTCTTTACTCAGAGAGTGGCAGCTGTGTGGAATGAGCTTCCAGTGGAAGTGGTGGAGGCAGGTTCGATGTTATCCTTTAAAAATAGATTGGATGGGTATATGGATGGGAAAGGAATGGAGGGTTATGGTCTGAGTGCAGGTAGATGGGACTAGGAGGAAGTATTTATTTTTGATTAAAAAAAAAAAAAAAAAAAAAAAAGTTCGGCACGGACTTGAAGGGCCGAGATGGCCCATTTCCGTGCTGTTATGGTTATATGATACTGGATGGGAACATCACACTGGAGAAAAATCTGTCTAAAAAAATCAAACAAGGTAACGATGAAATGATTGAGCAATTTGCTATTCTAAAGAAATGTGTGAAAGAAGTTGAGAAAGAGTTTACTTCAGAAATTAAGCAGGTGGAAAGAGGCTGCAATGAGAAGTTTGATTCTATTCTCAAGACCACTCAAAAGTATGACAAGGTTATGGAAGAAATGGAAGAAACAATGAGTGAGATGTCTAAGGAAATAGAGAGACTGAGAAAGGCACAAGAAGCTGCATGGGGGGAACTTGTTAAAATGACTGACAAATGCTTGGACTTGGAAGCGAGATCGAGAAAGCAGAACTTAAGGATTGTTGGAGTAAAGGAAGGGAGGTAGGCTGGAATACACCCCCGAGAGTTTGCGGCTAACTTAATTAAACAAGTTTTTAAGCTGCTGGAAAACCCGAGAATTGATGTTGCCCATCGGGTTTGTCGTGCTCAGACAAGAACTGACTCCCCCCCCAAGACAGATTATTGTGAAATTTCTTGACATCTCCGCATTGGAAGATATAATGAAACAGATTCCGTACGGATCGAACCTGACATACGAAGGGAATAATCTTCGTTTTTTTCGCGGCTACCCAGCTGAAATCGTCAAAATAAGGAATATGTTTACAAAGCCAAGACATATTTTGAAAGGAATCCCTGGTGTAAAATATGGAGTCATGTATCTGGCAAAAATGAGAATTACCTATAACTCTAGGGAACGTGCCTTTATGGATCCAGAAGCGGCATTTAAATATGCACAAGATATCACAAAGGAGAACATTTGAGAACATTACAGAGGAGAACCGGTGAAGATAAAAGTGAACTTGTTCTCATTAAGATGGCGGAATTTTACATGAGGCATTGGCCAGACATGTTATCTCCCTGGAATGTGAATTCGAGGTCGCAAGCTATGTTTCACCTTTAATGAAGGACTTAAAGAAAAACAAGACGAAGGCGGGGAACATGGAAAACAACTCCGAGCCTGAGAACATGGACAATAATACAAATGGACTTGAATATAAAAAAGCTTGATTGCTTTCTTTCTTATTTTATATATAATCAAATACTAACATAAAATAACTAACCAACTCAACTAACTTAACTAACTCAATAATACTAACTACTTTTAATGCACTCCTAATGCTAAGGATAATGAGCTAAAATTATAGATATATACTAACAACAATATTAGTTAATTAAAGTTAATAATAGAACTATATATACTAGCAACAATATTAATTAATTAAAGTTCATAATAGAACTAGCATACGTTTTGCTTAAATGAGGGGGGAGGAGATTCAGACACTTGGAAGGTAGCCAGGAGTCTGACTCGGTTAACCCCTTGGAACCTGCTGTTGCTTAAAATGAAAGTTTTGGACTTAAGTGGGGAATTGAAGGTAATAACGGTTGGGGTATAGGTATATATGGGTATATAACTAACATATAGTAAATTTCAGTATATATTCAAGTCTAGACCACTTGGAGATGCATATAGATATTTAGAACCCAAGTGTTTTTTTTTGTGTCTTTTTTTCTCTCTCACCGTTTGGATATATTTTATAGCCTTGAAATGGCCCTTCTTCCTTTTAAAAATATTTGGTCAAGGGGGCGGAGCTGAATGTGAAATAACAATGACAGAAGATCATAAATACTACTTTACCACCGTTAGGTGTTTTTTCTTTATTATAGTATCCCTCTTTAGATACTTTAACACACTTTTTTTTTAAATGAATATAAGGGGCGCTAATGAACCAATTAAAAGGGGCAAGATACTAGCCCAATTAAAATCACTCAATTCTGACATAATCTTCTTGCAAGAAACACACCTGAAACAACAAACACAGATAAGACTGAAGGCAAATTGGATCGGGCAAACATATTATTTCTCATTTACTTCTAAATCTAGAGGGACGGCTATTATTATTCATAAAGGTATACCATTTAAATTCAAGAACAGCATATCAGATAACGAGGGGAGGTATGTCATAGTTATGGGAGAAATTCACTCCACTCCAGTTAATATAATAAATATTTATGCGCCTAATTTTGACAATCCTCAATTCTTTAATAAAATTCTAGATATGATTTCAGAGTTTAATTATCAAAATGTGATAATAGGGGGGGATTTCAACTGTGTCTTAGATCCATATTTAGATAAATCTGCAAAACATAAAAGGAGTAATATAAAATCTAAAACGAGTGAACTCATAAATACATTTATAAAAATTACAAATATAGATTAGATTAAATTAGATTTTTATTGTCATTTGAACCTCAAAGAGGCTCAAACGAAATTCCATTTCCACAGCCATACAAACAAAACAATTCCTACAAGACACACAAACAATTCAATCTACAGAAAAACATCCATCACAGTGAATCTCCTCCTCACTGTGATGGAAGGCAAAGTCTTTTCTCTCCCCTGCACTATTTTTCTCCCGATGTTGAAGCCCCAGGCGGGCAATGTTAAGTCCCACGGCCGTTGAGGCCGCGCTGGGCGGTATACGGCCTCGCTCCGGGCCCAAAAGTCACCAAGTTGGAGCCCCCGGCGGGCGCTGAAATGTCCTGCGGCCATTAAAGCCGCGCCGGGCAATTTACGGCCCCGCGACACGGGCGGGAGAAGTTGCGTTGCGGGAGCTCCGGAAAGCGGTCTCGCACCCGGACCCGCGAGCTCCCGATGTCACAGTCCACGGGTCTGCAGCTGCAGCTGGAGTTCCGGAGTCGGGCCGCAGCAGCGAGCCACCACCGCTCCTCACGCTCCGAGGCCGTCCAGCCCCACGATGGTTAGTCCGCAGCTCCACAGGCTCCGCGACTGGAGCCCCCAGGTCGTCCTGGTCGGAGGCCGCTCCACGGAGCTAGGCCCCAACGACAACGGAGACCCGACAGGGAAAAGGTCGGGTCTCCCGTGCAGGGAATAGATTTTTTTTAAGTTTCCCCCTCCCCTCCCCACCGCCCCCCACATATACACAATTAAAAACAATATTAAAAAACACAAACAACTATATTTAACTAGACAAAAACAAAAAAAGACAGATGGACTGCAGTCGAGCCGCTGCCGTTAGGCACCGCCTCTTCCTGAATATAACAGACGTATGGAGAATTGCTAACCCAGTTGGAAGGGAATACTCGTTTTACTCATCGGTACATAAAACTTAATCCCGAATTGACTATTTTTTAGTAGACACAAAATTAATTCCGTATACAATCAACCCTAAATATCATAATACCATTATTTCTGATCACTCTCCATTAACTTTTTTATTAAAATTAGAAGGAATGATGGACAAAAAAATCATTTTGGAGGTTTAACCCTCAAATTCTAAACAATCTACAAGGTAGTATATATTTAAAACAACAGATGAAACTCTTCTTCGAGACCAACGATACAACAGGTATTTCACCTTCGTTATTAAGGGAGACTTTCAAGGCATTTATTAGAGGAATTATAATTTCATATCAAGCCTTCCAAAATAAAAAGAATAACACAAAACAATTGCAGTTAGAACAAGAAATTAGACAATTAGACCTAGATAATGCCAAAGACCCAACCATAGACAGACACAATCAGATAACTTTATTGAAATTTAAATTAAATAAAATTCTATCGGCAAGAGTAATAAGATTATTTCAAATTACAAACAGGAAAATTTTGAATTTGGCAAAAAACCTCATAAACTTTTAGCACTCCAGCTGAAAAAACGGGAAACGGAAAATACAATTACAAAAATTAAATCAGATAAGGTTGAATTATTGACATTACCTAAAGATATTAATAAAAGAATTGCTCAATTTTATCAAAATTTATATACATCTAAAACTGCAGCAGATAACATTAAAATTATAAAGTTCTTAGATACGTGTAACCTTCCAAAACTTACTTTGTTGGAACAAGAGGAGTTAGGAGCTCAGATTACACTTAAAAAAATAGAAGAAACAATAAATTCGTTGAAAAATGGCAAAACACCAGGACCAGATGGTTTTAGTAATGAATTCTATAAAAGATTCCACGAGATAATTTCTCCGTGTCTACAAAAATTATATACTCATGCCTTTAAAGAAAACTCATTACCAGAAACATTAGCCGAATCAACTATTATACTTATACCAAAAAAGATAAAAATCTAGAAGAACCAGGTTCATATAGAGCTATAGCACTCTTAAATACAGATCAGAAAATACTAGCAAAGACTTTAGCGAGAAGACTGAGTAAATACGTTAGTAAACTAATAAACCCGGATCAAATGGGGTTTATACCTAAAAGATATTCAGCTAACAATTTGAGACGCTTGTTTAATATAATGTATTCACAAAAAACTGAAGAAGAAGAAGTATTAATTATTTCATTGGATGTAGAAAAAGCATTTGATCAAGTAGAATGGCAATATCTGTATAAAGTATTGCAAAAATAAAACATGGGAGAGAATTTTATTTCATGGGTAAAATTATTATATGACAAGCCGACTGCTAGAATACTGACTAACAATATGTTATCTTTAAAATTTCATTTAACAAAGGGCAATAGACAGGGGTGTGCATTATCACCCCTGCTATTTGCCCTTGTGATAGAGCCTTTAGCAGAAAGTATAAGAAGCCATCCGAATATTCGGGGATATAATACCAAAGATTCAAATAATAAAATTTCACTATACGCAGACGACGTATTATTATATATTACAAATTCGCAAGTGAGTATACCAAATATATTAAATTTAATAGAGGAATTTGGCTCCTTCTCAGGATATAGAATAAATTGGAATAAAAGTGAAATTATGACGTTAAAACCCCAAGACTCGACATACCTGTTAAAATTTCCCTTTAAAATTGCAACAGAAAAATTCAAGTATTTGGGTATCCAAATTACTAGAAAATACAAATCACTATTTAACGCAAATTTTATGCCTTTATTAACTAAATTGAATACATTGATTAAATTCTGGAAAACCCTGCCGATGTCATTAATAGGCAGAATAAATGCTATAAAAATGATTTTTCTACCACAAATATTATATCTATTTCAATCAATACCAATATACTTAACTCCAATATTACAAACTTCATATGGGACTACAGACCACATAGAATCCAAAGAAAACACCTGTGTAAACCTAAAGAATCTGGGGGATTGACACTCCCGAACTTTTTATACTACTACTGGGCAGTACATATTAAAAACATAATTTATTGGTTGGACAGCTCTGCCCAACAGGTAGAATGGATAAGAATGGAGAAAGAGGACTGCTCTCCTTTTAATATAGGAACGATCCTCTTCTCCCCGATAAAATTAAACAACACAATATATAAGAAGAACCCAATTATCCACAACACAATTCGAATTTGGAAACAAATAAAACTAACTTTGAAATTAAGAAACTTATCGCTATTATCTCCAATAGCAAATAATCCCGCATTTAAACCATCTCTCACTGACAAAACGTATACCTATTGGGAAAGATTAGGAATTAAAAGGATTGGAGACTTGTATGAAATGGAAAATTTCTTATCATTTCAACAATTACAATTAAAATACAACTTGAAAAATAACCAATACTTTAAATACCTTCAAATTAGAGATTATTTGAAAAAACACATACAAGGATATCAAATTCTAAATCTAGATTCATTAGATGAAGCAATGAATATTAAGGCAGACTCATGCAATTTAATATCATACTTATATAATATCATTTTAAATATAGAATCACCATCGACAGAGGCAATCAGAGCAGATTGGGAACGAGAATTATAGATTAAAATTTCGAGAGAAACAACATGGGAAAAATACCTGATATACATACATAAATGTTCGATTAATGCAAAACATAATTTAATTCAATTTAAAATTTTACATAGATTATACTACTCGAAAACTAGACTGAACAAATTCTATCCAAATATCTCTCCCATCTGTGATAAATGCTTATCTGAGAATGCCACTATAACACACTCTTTTGTCTCCTGTATAAAACTTCATAAATTCTGGAATGAAATTTTTGAAATTTTTACAAAACTATTTAATAGAAGAATTGAACCTAATACAGAATGGATTATCTTTGGATCAATGGAAGATGGGAATAAGCTAAATACGTCTCAAAAATCTCTACTTAATCATGGTTTAATAACAGCAAAAAAACACTCCTTTTTTTTTTGGAGTAGGAAAAATGCTCCTACGCCAACGCTCAAAATGTGGATTTCAAATATGTCGGAAATGGCATATCTTGAAGAAATGCGACTCCTTCTAACAGGTAAAGTAGACCAATTCTTATTGATTTGGTCTCCCTTTATCGACTTCTTACAAGCATATGGCGCAACACAACCATAGAAACAAAATGGTTCAGAATCAGGTGACGGGTGGCCAGGAACATTAAATAGATATATCGTTTTCAATCTCCTTTTTCCCCTTTTTGTTTTTTCTCTCTTTTTCCTTCTTCACTATATCGTCTCTTTCTCTCTCTCTCGTTCTGCTTATTCTTCTCTCTTCTTTCTTCTCTCGGGCTATCTTTCTATTTCACGCAACACTCTATATCAATCTCTTCTTTTCTTCTTTCTCTCTTACTCTTGCTTTATTATTAAACATCATTATTATTTAACATCAAGGATCGGCGCGGCCTTTCCCGGAGACGCGCCCAGGGCTTCAGCGACAGGCGCAGCGTGGACTCTCGGCGTGGAGCGGGTGAGCCCTCGCTGGGGCTCGCTGGAGGGGAGCGCACCGTTTCGCTGGCCCGGGGCAGCCGGCAGCCTGATGTCGCAGCCTGAAGTCACGGTCTGCAGAGCTGGTGCGGCGTCTACAGCCCGGGATCCCTCGTGGGGGACCCGGGGGAAGAAGAAGCCATCATTGCCGGCCCACGGCCAACTTCTACCATGGGGCCGGCATGGACTTACCATCACCCCTGCAGGGGAGCTTCGACCGCCGGCCCTGCAGTCTACGGTGCTTCTGGCTGCGGCGGAGACTTTAAATCTCGACAGCCGGCCTGCGGCCTACAACAACTTAAAGCCGCGGTCTCCGGTGAGGAAGAGCCGATCCTGGACTGACTCTGGACTCTGGTCCTGTTCACGGAGGGGAAATGGAGGAGGATTGGCCAAATTTTTGTGCCTTCCACCACAGTGTTGAATGCTGTGGCGGATGTTTGTGTTACATTTTTTATTGTGGTTGTGTGTTCTTATTATTGTATCGCTGCTGACAACCCAAAATTCCACCAGCTTGGCTGTGTGGTCATTAAAATACTATACTATACTATACTATACTATAAATTAAAAATAAGAAGTTGTATTTGAAATGTACATGAAATGCATATGAAATGTAATATGTCAACAAGTATTAGGTACTGTGGTACCACATTATTGTACTTACTTCTAACAAAAATAAAATAAAAGAAAAAAAATAAAAGAAAAAAAATAAAATGAGACAAAAGGGTGTCAGGAAAGGAAAGAAGTGGATGAATGAAATGTAAACCTGCAGCGATGGATATGGGTGGAAAGGGACAGGGTGAAAGAGAAAGGGGGGAATAAAAGGTAAATGTGCAACTGAGGGAAGGAAGATGAGCATATTGAGGAGAGGAAAGCAGAAGAGTGACTGGGGTGGTGGGAGATGGTAGGGGTTTGTAATGTGTACCAAGATGTAGTGAAAAAAAACCTGTGTGTACTTCCGGACAGGTCCTATTGGAACTGGGGAGAGCAAGCTAACTGGATAGAGAATAGACATGATGAAAGTTGGGCCAAAGGGCCTGTTTCCATGCTGGATGACTATCATACTGTATATGATGACAATCAAGCTATATACAATTATAACAATAGTGCAATGAGCAAAATAACTAGAGTATACTCAGTAGTACAATGTTACAGTTACATAGAAAATGCAGATGAAAAATTGCACAACTGTAATGAGTCAGTATTAGGAGTTTGAGACTTGAACTTTAGCTTATGAGTGATTCATTCAGTAGTCTGATAATAGCGGGGTAGAAGATATTTCTGAATCTGGTGCGACGTGCTTTCAAGCTTTTATTGATACTGAAGATTATTTATACTGAAGATAGACACAAATTGCTGGAGTAACTCAGTGGGTTAGGCAGCATCTCTGGAGAAAAATGATGGGTGATGTTTCAGATTGGGACCCTTCTTCAGACCATTCTTTATGCATCCCTTTGCTCCAGAGATGCTGCCTAACCCATTGGCTTACTCCAACACTTTGTGTCTATCTTGATTATGTTCTTGATTATGTAATATTACGTAGATCAATTTATATATTTTCACTCACTGCAAAATGCTGCAAAGATATAAAGCAACTATACACATGCAGTATTGTGGTCAATTGGTTTCCTTCTCAGCAATTTCTTCCTCTAAAGAGGTTTTGAAACAATACAAACTTTACACAGGGGAAATAACATCAATCAACATACCAAAGATAATTCCAAATACCAACTTTGGTGGTGTCTGGGGAGCAGGCATTGAGCTGTTCATAAGATGAAGTTTAGTGAAAGCATAAATAGGTTTATAACAATCGTTAATAGCACCAATGTAAAGTGCAAAAAGGAAATATTACATGGTTCTTCACTTTTCAATGTTTGGAATAAGGGAACATTCAATTCAGGCTCTCAACATCAACAAAACATGATGTTGCAAACTGACAGTTTTGAATAATTTAAAGATATTCCAAAGTTCCTTAGAGCCACTTTAAATATCAGCCAAACTGTTGCCATTTCTCTGCATGTGCTCCACCAAGTTTGGTTTAACAAAACAAATGTAGAAGTCTTGAACGATTATAAAATCATGAGAGGAATAGATTGGGTAAACACACAGAGCCTCTTGCCCAGAGTAGGAGAATCGAGTACCAGAGGACATAGGTTTAAGGTGTGGGGGGGAAAGATTTAATAGGAACTTGAGTGGTAACTTTTTCCATACAAAGGGTGGTGGGTGTATGGAACGAGCTGCCGAAAGAGGTAGTCGAGGCAGTTATTATTGTAACGTTTAAGAAACATTTAGGCAGGTACATGGATAGGACAGGTTTAGAGGGATATGGGCCAAATGCAGGCAGCTGGGACTAGTGTACCTGGGACATGTTGGCCGGTGTGGGCAAGTTGGGCCTAAGGGCCTGTTTCCACACTGTTTCCACACTATGATTCTATGACTCTATATACGGTATATACCAGCAGTGGGTATTCTTCAATTACGCGGCCAATGCCATCTTAATTTGTTTCATGAACAATGAATCCATTAACTTGAATGGAGCGTGTTAACTGCAGGGGGCCTGGGTAAGAGTAAGGGAATCTTATTAGGTGTGTTCAAAAGTTTTCCTAGCTTAAAAGTGTTTTAGTTTTTTAAGCATGATTTATTTTAAAGAAATTATGTGTATGTGGTTTTACTGATTTACTTCAGAGGTGGACATTCAGAATAGTTAAAGTCTAAGGTAACTGTGACCTTAACGGCCATCAAAGGATTCTTTTTACCAGTGGGATTTGTTCTGACCACCACACCACACCCTTCTGTCCTAATCAAGAAATTACATTAGATTTTATAAACTAAACTTCCTCACTGGTTTCTGTAATTTTGGATCAGGGTTGCTCTGGGCAGGAAGTTGATGCTGGTGGGCTTGCAAGAGGTAAGAAGTATTTGATAATTATGTCAGTGTTGAATACTGGTTACTCACCTCTAATGGCAAGTTCTGATCTATTTTATTAAATGGTCACAATTGTGATGTAAGAAAAAAAACTGCCAATCTGCACAGCAGCTGAATTTTAATTGTTGTAGGCTGTAACTCACCTAGAGCTACCTGCACTTCTTCAAAATTATTCCTTGGGATCTTTTAATCGAACACATTCTTTCTCACCAGTAAGTGTGGCACAGCGGTTGAGTTGGTTACAGTGTCAGAAACCCAAGTTTGATCCTGACCACAGGTGCTGTCTCTAAGGAGTTTTTACGTTCACGCTGGGTTTTCACTGAGTGCTCTGGTTGTCTGCTGCACTCCAAAGTTATACAGGATTGTTAGGTTAATTGGCTTCTGTAAATTGTGAATTGTCCCTCATGAGTAGGATAGTGCTAGTGTACGGAATGATCTCTGGTCGGCATGGACTCGATGAACCTAAGGGCCTGTTTCCACACTGTATCTCTAAAGTCTAATGTCTAAAGTCAAAATTCTATTTAAGAGGAAACATTTCATCTGTACGACAGTGTTTGGCAGAGCAGCTCTCCCTCCGTATGGTTAGGCTTATTATAATTTGGTTTATTATTTTCATATGTACCGAAATACAGCAAAAACTGTTATCCAGGTGGAAGTTTACACCAGCACCTCTGAAAAGTTAAACATTTTCCGCCACTTGACACATGATGTATATGTTTATTAAAGGTGCATACCGGCACCTTTTAGTTTACAAAGGAAGCATTGAGTAAAAGTGTCCATGCATGTTTCCATTCAAAATCTTAAGTGAGTACAAAGAGAAAGAAGCAGAGTGTACAATATAGTGTTACACTACAGAGAAAGTGCAGATAAAAACTAAATGCAAGCAGGGAGGAGGACGGAGGGGGAGGAGTCCAGAATGCATCCCTTAGCTTGTGAGAAGTTCATTCAAGAGTCTGATAATAACAGGGGGAAAAGCGGTTCTTGAATGAGGTGGAATGTGCTTTCAAATCTATGTATCGTCTGCCTGATGCAAGAGGAGAAAAGAGGGGTGTGAGGGATGGGGGTGGGGGGGGGGGGGTGGGGGGTGTTGTTGATTATGTTGGCTGCTTCCCTGAGGCAGTGTGGGATCAATGAGGATGAGGCTGGTTTGTGTGATGAATAGAGCTGCAACCGCAACATTGCAATTTGTTGTGGTCTTGGGCAGACCAGTTTCCAAACCAAGCTGTGATGCATCTCTATAGTATATCTATATAAATTGATAAAACTAATTTGAGATATGCTCGACCTCCAGACTCTTCTGAGAAAACCGATGCATCGCTGTGCTTTCATGGCTGTATGTGTTTGGACCAGGGTAAATTATTGGTGATATTTTTGCATAGGAATTTGAAGCTCTCAACATCTCCACTTCAGCACCATTGATATTCAGATTCAGATTCAGAAAACTTTATTGTCTGTCATAACAGAAAATCTTCTTTGGCGTGGCTCAACATACAAACAGGACAATGTACTGATAAGCAGTCATACAACACAGATTTCTGCGAGCACACACCGTGTGTATAGATCTTAAAAGCAAGTATAAGGATTAAAAACTGTAAAAATAGACAAGATGAAAGTTGTGGATACGTGTAAAGTGACAGTGCGTCAGGGTTAATTTGTCCATTGTTCATTTTTTATTTAAGCTGTTTATGGCAATGGGTATGAATGAGTTTTTGTGGATGCTTTTCTTAGATAGGGGGACTTTATATCGGCGGCCTGATGGCAGAAGTTGGAAGGACTTGTGCAGGGGGTGGGTGGGATCCTGTGTAATGAGGTTGGCTTTCCTTTTAACTGCCTGGGTGATAGACCGGGTTGTGTACTACATTCCATTTCCTGATGTCAATGACCAGTTTCTTAATTTTGCTGACATTGAGGGAGAGGTTGTTGTCTTGACACCATCGTTTTAAGCTCTCTACTTCCTTCCTGCACTGCGTATTGTAATTGGTTGAGATATGGCCTGCTACTGTGGTGTCATCTGCAAGCTTGTTAATGTAATTGAAGAGGAATTTGACCTCAGTTGTGTGTGTAGAGAGTATATTAAGGAGCTGGTAACACAACCTTGCTGGACACTGGTGTTGAGAATTATCGTGGAGGATGAATTGTTGTCTATCCATACTGATGGCAGTCTATGGGTTAAAGGCCTGTCTCACGAATCTGCGGTCATTGGCGGCGAAACGGGAAGAATCTGCCGCCATAGACCGTGCACTCGTGAGAAAGAACAATTCCCGGGCCGTGCGACGGTGTTCCCAACACCGCGCGGTGCAAAAATAAAATCGACAATGTCGAAAACACTATACTCACCGCACAACCTCCACCAGTGATGCACGAGTGCGCACGGCCGCTCGCACGGGCCGCCGCCAGTGTGGGTCGAGCGCCGTGCGTCAAACCTCCTCTGCCACAGCCTCCGCCAGTGACGCATGTGCCGCCGCCAGTGAGGCACGTGTGCTGCGCGGCCGCAGGCACAGCCACCGCTACAGCGCCGCGATCAGGATGGCCGCCGCCACAGCCGTCGCTGGTGAGTCACGAGCGGGGGGCCGACGTCATCGCAGTCGGCCCGCCCTTTTTTTACTTACCGCAAGCACGTGGGACCCGCCGTGTTTGAATTAACTCGGCCCCCGCGCAACATCCGTGCGGCGCTCCGGTGGATAGGCTCGACGCTCTCGCCGTTGCCGCGCGGTCCTCGCTACCGGCGACGCCGCGCTTCACCGCCGATGACCGCAAACAGGTAAGACACGGCCTTTAGAGACTCAAGGATCCAGTTGTAGAGGGGAGTGCTGAGTCCTAGAACCAGGCATTTGGCAATGAGTTTGGTTGGAATTATTTTACAAGTATAATAATAAACCATAAAACAAAACAAAAAAACAATTTTGATTGGTAGTCTTAATCTACACCATTTTAGAAACATAGAAACATAGAAAATAGGTGCAGGAGTAGGAGTAGGCCATTCGGCCCTTCAAGCCTGCACCGCCATTCAATATGATCATGGCTGATCATCCAACTCAGTATCCTGTACCTGCTTTCTCTCCATACCCCCTGAACCCTTTAGCCACAACGGCCACATCTAACTCCCTCTTAAATATAGCCAATAAACTGGCCTCAACTACATTCTGTGGCAGAGAATTCCAGAGATTCACCACTCTCTGTGTAAAAAATGTTTTTCTCATCTCAGTCTAAAAGATTTCCCCTTTATCCTTAAACTGTGACCCCTTGTTCTGGACTTCCCCAACATCGGGAACAATCTTCCTGCATCTAGCCTGTCCAACCCCTTAAGAATTGTGTAAGTTTCTATAAGAGCCCCTCTCAATCTTCTAAATTCTAGCGAGTACAAACCGAGTCTATCCAGTCTTTCTTCAAATGAAAGTCTTGACATCCCAGGAATCAGTCTGGTGAACCTTCTCTGTACTCCCTCTATGGCAAGAATGTCCTTCCTCAGATTAGGAGACCAAAACTGTACGCAATACTCCAGGTGTGGTCTCACCAAGACTCTGTACAACTGCAGTAGAACCTCCCTGCTCCTATACTCAAATCCTTTTGCTATGAATGCTAACATACCATTCGCTTTCTTCACTGCCTGCTGCACCTGTATGCCTACTTTCAATGACTGGTGTACCATGACACCCAGGTCTCGTTGCATCTCCCCTTTTCCTAATCGGCCACCATTCAGGTAATAGTCTATTTTTGGTGTGAAGTAACTGAAGAAGTTCCCATGAAAGAGTTAAACATTTCAGGATATAAGTGTTAAAGGTGGTATACTTGTTATTTAAAATTATATTTCCAAAAACAAAACAGAAGGAGAAAAATTGGAACTAATCTTATATTGTGTTAGCAGCTCCATTCAGTTGCTGTTTTGTTCAGTATCTGTACAATAGCTCAATCCTGAAGGTGGAATTGCTTTGTGTCAGGAATTCAGTGAGTTGCATTAGATTAGAGTACATTTCCATCATGACTAAGATGTCTTCAAGGAACTATAAGATTATAATCTGCTTGTTCCATTTTACAGGCATGTGAGGTTTTCAAGGTCTGACTATAACTTTAGGCTGCCTCAGGGATCTGTTCAAATTAAATTAAAACCGCAACCAACTCCCTCATCGCCAAATCAGAAATTTACATTAAAGCTGATTTACGCAATTATGGAAAACTTAGAACACTGCGATTCAGCTATTTCTTAGGTTAATCTTGTGGTTTATCAGGAAAAATGTTTTCTGAATGCCAGGTCAATTGAGCTGCACTCCAATGCTATATGACCTTATGAGCTCATCTCAGTTTAATTAGAGTACCACAATATTTGTGTATAACAATAAGAATTTAGACAACATTCGAAAAGGAGAAAAGGACAGATACTTGAAATTTGAAATGGAGGTAGAAAATGCTGTAAATAGTTGGTATCTTTGTATAGCGATAAATTACTTTTGCAGTGCATGAACATTTATCAAATTGAAAAACAAAAGTTAAATTCAAAGTTGTTTTTGTTGCAGACAAAGGATGAGGTGAAGAGAAGGGAATGTCCATGGTAGAGGTGTACAACAATGAGACTGAATGACCAAGTGGACATAGTGCTGACTGAGGCATATCAATTGTAACTGATATTTTGTAGTTTTAAATAGAAGAATAAAACACCAGAGAAAAAAGAAAAAAAAAAGACAAATCAGCTGGTAAAACTCAGATATAAAATATAGTAGATGCTGAAAATATGAAGAACAGACAGAAGATACTGGAGATATATTGCAATAAAGAATATCTAAGCGGAGAAAAGCAGAGTTAACATTAAAGATCTGTAATTGCAAACATTTGTAAAGGTGGGTTATCTGAAATGGTTGTTTAATGTTAAGTCATGACGCCGTTAAAGGATGGGTGATGTGGGTCAGAACCCTTCTTCCGATTGAAAGTAGAGGTGGTGGTGGGGGGGTGGGGGGGGGGAATCTGGAGGTAGGAATAGTCCTGAATAAATCAGGGCTGGCAACAGATAATCAAGGAAAGGTGGAGCCCATAATAGACCCTTGTTCGCCGGGAGGTGGTGATAATGAAGAGATACAAAGATACAGTAGAACTAGATCCCTGCCCAGGAAGCTGAGTGCTTAAATGTTAGCTGTGTTCAACTATTATTTTTAATTGGTGAGAGGTTATATCCTCCTCATTAAACAAAGATTATTTCATGAAGTAAAAGTCATGCTACCAAATTTGTTGAACTGAAGTTAAGTAATTAGTTTCGCAATATATCATTCCTTCACTTAGTGTCATTGACTCGCAGAGTTGTATAGTGCAGAAACTGACCACTCAGCCCATTATATCCATGCCTACATTTTAGCTTTTCTACTGGAACCCCATTTGCCTGGACTAGATCCATATCCTTCAATGCCTTGCCTTTTGAAATGCCTCTAAATGACTTAAACATAGTGATCGTATCAGGTTCCCCCACCTATTCTCATTTTAAATGCATGCCTTCTTGTTTTTGAAACCCTTGTATAGGAAAAAGATTCTGACTCTCCACCGTCTTGTAATATTATATACCTCTATCAGGTCACACACTTAGCCTATTTCATTCCAGGGATAACAAACCAAGCCAATCCAAATCTCTTCTCATAACTGCAATCCTCAATTTCTTAGACAACCAAGTAAAATTATAAAGTGACTCCATTCATCTCCATGGGTGGCACGGTGGTGCAGCAGTAGAGTTGCTGCCTTACAGCACTTGCAGCGCCAGAGACCCGGGTTCGATCCCAACTACCGATCCTGGGTGCTGTCTGTATGGAGTTTGTACGTTCTCCCCGTGACCTGCATGGGTTTACTCCGAGATCTTCGGTATCCTCCCACACTCCAAAGACGTACAGGTATGTAGGTAAAATGGCTTGGTAAATGTAAAAATTGTTCCGAGTGTGTGTAGGATAGTGCTAATGTGTGGGGATCGCTGGTCGGTGCAGATTCGGTGGGTCGAAGGGCCTGTTTCCATGTTGTATCTCTAAAATAAACTAAACTAAACTAAACTACTCATGAAATTGGTGTTCTTGTTGCATTCCGTATCTCCGTCTGCACTGCGGCCTAACATCGTGGAGCTGGCGGTCCCTTTGCTGGGGATCGACTTCGGAAGATCCAACCGCAGGAGCCTGCGGACTTAACATCGTGGAGCTTGCAATTCCTTTGTCAGGGATCAAATTTGGGAGCTCCAACCGCAGGAGCCTGCGGACAACATCATGGAGCTCATGTCCCTTAGTTGGCGATCGACTTTGGGAGCTCCAGGTCGCAGGAGCTTCGACTGCCCCGATCGCGGGAGCTACAATCACTCCAACGCGGGAGCTTCGATCACCGGCTGTGGGAGCTTTGATCGCCCCAAATGCGAATGATTCGACTGCCCCGACTGTGGGAGAAAAAGAGGGAATTAGATCATACGTTATTGGTTCTTCACTCCAATTTGCTGTTAAAAGAATCCCACAGGCAACATTATAGAGGCTGTATTATGGATTAAATGGCTTTGCTGCTTAGCTTTCAGCCACTGCAAGGAAATCAACACAGTGGACTAATTTCACATTTTATTTCCACCTCCAGATCATTATGGAATAGGTCACCAAGGTCAATATGTAACAATGCTGATATTTATTTCTCTAACAACTGCAGCGGTAATGGAGAAATTGGAACAAGGTGTTTATAAATGTGTTGGAGCAACAGAAGTTTCAGTTGCTGATATTGGATATTCCTTGTGTAAAAATAAATCTGATGGTAGTAAAGAGGGCACAGGCAGTTCATCAGATATTTTTTAAATTAAGAAATACGCCACACGAACTTGATCAGAAGTTCTGATTTAACAAGAATTGATTTAATTATTTTCCCCTTTGCTTCTTTATTCCTCTTTGCTTCCCGTTTGTCTTCCTTTCTATCTATCTCACATGACTGGAAACTAGAATTATCACTTGACTGGTTTCTCATGATTGATAGTTGCCAGGTAACAGGTTTTACCAGTGAAATAAGATTTATTTTACTGTAATATATATTCCCAAGTTTTCAAATGGGAAATATATATTATTCTCTGCAATAGAGATAGCTCATTTCTCCAGGGCTAATGCAGGGTTTAGTGCAGAGCCCGCTTTCTATCATCCCTTCATAGTCTGTATGGTCTCACACCACCAGGTTCAGGAACAGCTACTTTCCAACAACTATCAGATTATTGAATCAACCTGCACAGCCCTAATCCAACCTCCGTAGCAGAACATTACTGGGCAGCACAGTGGCACAGCTGGTAGAGCCGCTGCCTCACAGCGCCAGAGACTGGGGTTTGTTCCTGACATGGGGTGCTGTCTGTGTGGAGTTTGCATGTTCTCACTGTGATTGTGTGGGTTTCCTCCCGCTGTTCTGGTTTCCTCCCACATCCCGAAGGTTAATTAGCCTCGGTAAATTGCCCCTAATGTGTACGGAGTGGATGAGAAAGAGGGATAACATGGAACTAGTGTGAGCGGGTGATCGATGGTTGGCGTGGAATCTGCAGGCCAAATAAAGAGCTGTTTCAATGCCGTATCTTCCAATCAAAACTATGGGCCACTTCCTGCACGAACATGGACTTGGTTTCTAAGTGTGTTTTATGCACTAATTTAGTTTAGTTTAAAGAAACAGCATGAAAGACTCTTCAGTCCACTAAATTCATGCCAACCATCAGATAACACATTCACACTAGTTCTGTGTTATCCGACTTTCTCATCCACACCGTATACATTCGGTCAATTTTACAGTGGTTCATTAACTTTACTAACCTATACATCTCTGGTATATGGAAGGAAACTGGAGCTCCTGCAGAAAACCCACGCAGTCACACAAATAATATGCAAACAGGCGGGTCTCAGGCACTGTGAGGCAGCACTCCTACCAGCTGTACCACTGTGCCGCCCAATAATGTCTTGGGTTTTTGTTGCAGTTATTTTATTTCCCGGGTATCCATACCTTACCGCATTTATGCACAGGATAGCACACAACAAAATAGCGTCTCAGTACACGTGACAATAAACTAAACTGCACTCAAATTGATGCTGCAAAAACAGACACAGCCTAAGCAGACACAGCCAAAATGGCAACATAATATAAAGGTGGTATCAAGCATTCAGGGCTCATTCAATTTTGAAAAAAAAAAAATCATTTTAATAGACTAAAGATTATGTTTAAGAGCTGTCTTTTTGGCTAATTTATTGCATACTGATGATAGGAGATTAATTTTTTGGTGTTTGTTCGTCAAAGGGGAACGTCCTCATCAATGGCCCATAACGTTTAACAACTGTATGCCCAATTTGGCACTTGAATGATTAATGGTCAACCTATTTAAGGCTATCTTTAAAGTAACTTTCTCTGTAGCTTAATCTTTTCACCGCGCATAACACTCGGTTTCTCATTAGACAGATAAGGCGCTGCTGTTTTCTGTACTGTTTTATAATAGTTTATTCTTCAGTTCTATGTGCTTGTCACTTCTCTTTATTCTCTCTTTAGAACTTTGTCGTGAAATAGGGTTAGCAAACTCCTGAACAGTTTAAATCAAATATAGGTATTTCAAGACTTTTATTTTACAAATACTTGCTTGTCACCTGGCTTCCTGAGGGGAAATTAAAAGCCAAAGGGAAACACAACTCCAAGGAGCATTGAATGACTATCACTACGTGTTCAACTCTTGTCATTGATCTAAGCTGGTACTCCACAAGGAACAATTTCTTTAATGCTTGCAGTCACAGTTTATATTGTATGACTCATCCATCTTTACATACTGTATTTAGGACTTAGACTCCTATTGCTAGTCATAGCTTATGATCAACAAACCATTAATCTTATTTAATACAGACACAAGAATTGTTTTACGTATGGAAGTGCAATTTCTAGCATTTATTTGTATCTTATATGTTGGGAATGTGCTTATCAAGAAGACAGTTTATATATTTTTTTAAAGTCATACAGCTCAGAAACAGAACCTTCAGCCCATACTGACCAAGATGTCTACCTGAACCCAGCATATTTGCCTGTGTTTGGCTCATATTCTTCAAAATCTGTATTATTCATGAATCTAATTATATATATCTACTACATGTTATAACTGTACCAACTGCTACACTGGATACAAAATCAGTTAGTGGAGGGAATCAGAGGGTGGTGGTGGAGGGTTGTTGTCCAGAGACCAGTGCCATGCCAGAGGGATTAATGCTGACTTCACTGTTGTTTGGCATCTACATTAACAATTTTGATAGGAATGTAGTTGGAATGGTTAGTATGTTTTGTGGGTGGCACCAAAACACCATCTTCCCATCAACCATCAGGTTCTTGAGCCACCCTGCACAACCCTAACTACAACCCAACCTCAGTACTGGACCTTATTGCACTTTGCTCTACTGTGGTTGTTCTGCGTACTTTGATTTTTGCATTACCATTCTCTGGTTTCCTTTGAGTAACTGATCATTTGTAATATATTTTGTCACCATTGCATCCCATGAGCTTGTAAAACAGTTTCAAGTATGAATTTCATTGTTCTGACTCATGTCTGGTGCATATGGCAAATAAATGCTCTTGACATGGCAAGAAAACCTTCAATACAAAGAGTGGAATGAATTATCTTATAGTGCTATCCACTGCAGTTTCTCAAAGAATAGGTTTTACTCTACTGATCAAAGATGTCAAATTTTGCACCTTCTTTATGCAACCAAAAATAATCACTTTCAACCAAAGGTGTGGTTTACCATTGTTCATTTCACCGAGTGTTGCCGCAGCATCTGTCTTAAGTTCAAGGATGTTTCTCTCTGAAATTCCTTGTGCTTATATGTAGTTTAGAGTCCTAAATCCATTTTAGAACATCTAAACACTGAAGAAATTGAGACATGGAGTTGCATATTTGCAATAATTGCATTGGATAAATGTAATCCACAATGCTTCCTAAAGTAATTTTACAAAGGCACAAGTACTGGGTTAACTCGGCGGGTCAGGCAGCATCTCTGGAGAAAATGGATATGTGTCATTTCAGTCAGGACTCTTCATCAAACTGAGCTTGTACAGCTTTTTATTTCTTGTTGATAAGATGCTGCCTGACTTGTTAAGTTACTCTAGCACTTGTGTCTTTTTTTGTAGAGATGGTGCCTGATCCACAATTATTCCAACAATTTGTTCTTATTTTGTAACGTCACCTATCAATGTTTTCCAGAGATGCTGTCTGACCCATTGAATTACTCCAGGACTTTGTATATTTTTTGGTAAACCAGCATCTGGAGTTTCTTAAATCTCCTTCTTAAACTAATGTTTCTTGAGAATCACTGGAATTCTGTCTGAATTGGTGGACTTTAGTTATGGGAATAACTAGTTTTTGAATTTTTTGAGGAGGTGATGAAGGGCACCAATGATAGTTGGGTGGTGGATGTTTACTGCATGAATTTTAGTAAGGCATTTGAGAGACTCCCCCATGACAGGCTGATCCAGAAGATAAAAATGCATGGGAGTAACTGTGACATAGTTGTGTGGATTCAGAACTGGCTTACTGAGGGTGGACAGTGGATCGTGGTGGAAATGTCGCTGCCAATCAACTGGACTCTTGACAACTTCCATTCATTTTTCAGACACACTTTATTTACTTGTGCACAATGAGAGCAGCACAGTCCCAGTTACTGTACTACTGTACTACTCTGAAATTCCAATCAGAGCAGTCAACTTTTCATACAGATTTTGACATTGAAATTGTACACACTTCCAAATTTCTTATCATCAATAACAGAAGGGCAATATTCAAGCTGGAGGTCTATGACCAGTGGAGTTCCGCTGGGATCTGTTCTGGGACCTCTGGTGTTAAAGAAGGAACTGCAGATGCTGGTAAATCGAAGGTACACAAAAATGCTGGAGAAACTCAGCGGGTGCAGCAGCATCTATGGAGCGAAGGAAATAGGCAACGTTTCTGGCCAAAACCCTTCTTCACCTTCTGGGACCTCTGGTGTTTGTGATATATATAAATGACTTGGACATAAACATTGATGAGTTGGTTAGTAAATTTGCAGATGATACTAAGATTGTTGGGTCACGTAATGTGATGAAGGCTGTCAAAGTATAGAGCAGGATATATATCGGCCACAGAATTGGGCGGAGAAATTGCAGATGGAGATTAATCCGAGAAAGTGTGAGGTTTCACACTTTGGGAGGTTAAATGTAAAGGGATAATATTCAATTAACGGCAAGGATCTTAACAGCATTGATGTACAGAGGGATCTTGAGGTCCATAACTCCTTAAATATGTCAACACAATTAGATAGAGTGGTAAAGAGGTGTAATGATTTGACTCGAACACACATTAAGATACAGCACATATTTATTAAATCACTTACGGCATGGATCTGCATGGAGCTGCTAATGCTACCAACTAGCGTAAGCGGGTTCTCGATATTATAAAAGTACATACTAAATGGAGCTACTACTAACAAGCCAGTATTAAATAGCCAATCTATATCCCTTCTTGTAGAAATAAAGAAGCATCGATGGCTAAGCAATATAAGCAGGATATTTAGAATACATTTGCAAAGTTACACAAAATCGCCATTTCTATCGGGTGGCCTGCAAACCCGTCCGGCCTGTGTGCGGTACGAGTCTGACTTACCTCCTTTCGCTGGAGAAGAAACCGGGGAGGGGAGTGGGGAAATGACTGGCAACCCGACAGGCAGGGTGGGTGACGAGAAAGGCGAGCTAGGCGGCGAACGACGCGGGGAGACTGCGGTAGGAACAATGGTTGGTGGTGGAGGAGCACGAGACACAGGGTATCAGGATATGGAGTCGCAGGACGCGGTTCCTTCACCAGAAGGATGTGTTGACGGTTGCGTCTGTAGATGACTCCATCCACTTCGACCAGGTATGATCGTGGTTCTTTGGCAGGGCCGTGGATGTGTCCCAGGCATGCACAGCCCTTATCGGTCTGCAGACGAACCACTTGTCCACGTGTGAGGGGTTTAAGTGGCTTGCTGGACTTATCGAAGAACCGCTTCTGCGTGTCACGTTTAAATTGTAGTTGTTTCTGAACAGCAGGTGGGGAACGAACTTGCGGCTGCAGCAGCTGCTGGGACACAGGCAGGGAAGCACGGGTTTGCCGAGACGTCAGTCGTTGGACTGGAGAACCTATTATGGGATCTTGTGCAATGTTCCTTAGATTGAGCAAGTCCAGGTATACGTTGGATTTGGCAAGGTATGCTCGATCCATGAGTTGTTTTGCACTCAGATCGGCGCGTTCGGAGAGTCCGTTGGACTGCGGGAACTCGGGACTGCTGGTAACGTGTTCAAAGTCCCATCGTTTAGCAAAGTTTTTAAAGGCTTGGCTGGTGAACTGTCTGCCATTGTCGGACTGGATACGTGCTGGGGAGCCGTGCACGGAGAGGTGACGCTGCAACTTCTCGATAACTGCCTCAGAAGAAATGGTTTGAAGTAGATCGATTTCGAACCAGCCCGAGTAAGTGTCAACAAGAACCAAATAGTGTTTCCCATGTCACTCGAAGATGTTAGTGGCTAACGAGGACCACGGGAGAGGAGCGACTGGTTGCGGCAGTAAAGGTTGCTTCTGCTGATGTGGCGTCAGGCTTTTGCAGACAGTGCACGTTTTGTTTTTTTCGCGTATGTATTTGGTCATACCGGGCCAGTAAAACATGCTTTGCGCCCTTTGGAGGGTTGCCTCCACGCCGGGGCCCCTGTGGATGTCGTTATAGTATTCATCCCAGAGGGCGGCTGGGACCACTGCCTTGTGGCCCTTGACTATGATTCCGTCCTGTAGCACTAGTTCATCGCGGACCACAAAGTAGGGGCGTATTTCGAGCGGGGTGTTGGACTGTTTATTGGGCCAGCCACGCCGGATGACTGTAGACAGTAATTGTAAAGTCTTATTAGCAGCCGTGTGTTCAGCTAGGCTGCTTAAATGATCAGTTGGCATAAACGAGACCTTCATGACTGAGAATTGGTCCTGTTCGGAGAGTTGTTGTTTGTTAGTTTTGCGCGGGGCTCTGGATAGTGTGTCTGCTATGTACATGTCTTTACCTTTCTTCTAGACGATGTTGAAATCAAACCGCTGCAGTTGCATTGTCATCCACTGGAGTCGTGCTGGGGCAGCGTGAATCGGTTTGTTCAAAATGGTGACCAGCGGCTGGTGGTCAGTCTCGATGGTTACGGTTTTACCAAAGATGAAGTCCTTGAATTTAGTGCAGGTGAAAACCATTGCGAGCAGTTCCTTTTCGATCTGGACGTAGCGCTGTTCAGTGTCAGTTAGTGTATGGGATGCATATGAAACGAGCTTGAAATCACTATCAGTAGTGGCCTGCAGGCACGCTGCGCCTAGCTCGTACTGTGACGCATCGCAGGTGAGCATTACCGGTAACTCGAGGGAGAAGCTGTCGAGTGTAGGTGCGCTAGTCAGCTGCAGTTTGAGAGTGTCGAAAGCTCTTTGGTGCTGCGGGTACCAGGACTATGCCGCGTCCTTGTGTGTCAGTTCTCGCAGGGGGGCCGATATGTCGCTGAGGTAGGGAATAAATGTTCCCAGGTAGTTAACCATACCGAGGAATCGTTGTAAGCTCACGATGTCAGTAGGAACCGGCATTTCATTGATAGCTGCATTTTTCAGCGGATTTTTAAGGGACAGAAGTTTAGGGGGAACATTAGGGGGAACTTCTTTACTCAGAGAGTGGTAGCTGTGTGGAATGAGCTTCCAGTGGAAGTGGTGGAGGCAGGTTCGATGTTATCCTTTAAAAATAGATTGGATGGGTATATGGACGGGAAAGGAATGGAGGGTTATGGTCTGAGTGCAGGTAGATGGGACTAGGGGGAAGTATTTATTTTTAATTAAAAAACATTTTTTTTTTAATGTTCGGCACGGACTTGAAGGGCCGAGATGGCCTGTTTCCATGCTGTTATGGTTATATGGTTATATGGTTATATGGTTATATCTGGTCTGAGACCGTCGCTGGTAAAAACATGTCCGACGTAAGTAACCTCAGGAACTCGAAACCTGCACTTTAGTGGATTGAGTTTAAGCTGAATGTCTTTGGCACAGTCAAGTACTCTCTTCAGATTGGCGTCATGTTCAGCCAGGTCGCGACCGTAGACGAGAATATTATCGACAATGATGGCGCAGGGGTATTCTGCAAACAATTGTTCCATAGTGAGCTGGAAAAATTCACTATCGGAGTTGATGCCAAAGGGCATTCTTAGAAATTTGTAGCGGCCAAAGAGGGTGCCGAACATAGCGAGGTTGGTCATCCAGGACTGAGAATACTGCTGCGTTGCCAATCTGTGCAGCGAGTTTTTCTGTCGTTTGCATTGGGTAATGTGGGTGCTTGATGGCAGTGTTAAGATCTCTGGGGTTGATGCAGATACAGATCTCCTCCTTGTTATTCATAGTTGCAACCACCATGGTGGAAACCCAGTCAGATTGGTCAGTAACTTCAGCAATAACAGCCATGGAGACCATGCACTTGAGTTCAGCGTGTATTCTGTCACGCATGGCATATGGGACATGATGTGGTGTTCAGACCACGGGAGTGACTTTGGGATCAACAGCAATACGATATTTGACTGACAACTTGCCAAGTTCATCATTAAATAGGTCTTTGTATTGAGAGAGTAGCTGCTGAGTGGGCTCATCAGTGAGGCAGAGTTTGTGGACAGCACGTCCAAAGTAAACCAGGCCTACATCGTGGCATGCAGTGATGCCGAGCAAAGTCTCTGAGTCTGCCTTGACAATATAAAACTGCAAGGTGCGGGTCTGTTCATCTACAGTGCACTTTAAATTAGTTTTTCCAAGTGGGTGCAGGACTTCTCCCCCGTAAAGCCCGAAGCGTTGCGGAGACCTTATATATACGTTCAGCATTACGAATTTTTTAAACTCCCGTAATGAGATGACGTTGTATTTTGCGCCAGTGTTCACCTTGGCGGAAGAGGCCTGTTATTCACAAACATGGCTACTGCAGGGTCAAATAGCTCATTAGATGAAGGGAGGAAGGAGTGGATGGCAGAACTGTCTGAGAGCGGGACGGGGGATGATAACTCAGGCACTTGGGAGTCATGATCAGTAAGCTCATGTTGAAGCAGCTGCAGGCTCATCATTGAGGCTGCAGGATTCACACGGGAACGGCAGCATAGAGCAAAATGGTTTACTTTTTTTACAGAAATTGCAAGCTTTCCCGTACGCAACACAGAACTGTCGACCCTTTGAATGGAAATAGTTAAAATTTTGACAACGAGCAGCGATGGTTGTGAGAGGAGAAGTCTGTAAGATTAATGCTATGTTGCTGGCGGGGACTGAAAGGCACTGGATCAGTGTGGGGAGATTTCATTCTTTTAAAATCTTTTTATTAGCTTTTTTTCCAAAAACAAAAACGAAACAAAAACAAAACAAAAAGAATAATGATAAACATAACAATGATATTGATACATAGGGATCAGGATTACATTAATAACAGGTATAACCTAAATATGAGTCCAGTATCAAAATACACATTGAATATAGACCTCTCGGTCTCTATGTAAATATAGTTAAATGATTAAAATAAAACATATATATTTTTAAAAAAGATAAAAAGAAAAAAAAGGGAAAAAAAGAGAAAAAAGGAAAAAACAAAACCCCCATAAACTAGAAAAAAAAAGCAAAACAGAATCTGAGCAGCAAAGAATTTCAACAATTTAAATCCCTGTTTGTCGTCAAATCCGTTCCACCATATGAAGGTAAAATAATTTTTATAACGGTTGGAGAGGGGACAATTTATGTTGTGTGAAAATGTTGAATAAATCTTCCCCAAGTCTTATCAAATTTAACCAAGGGTTCAACAATGTCACTCCTGATTTTTTCTAAATTTAAACATAATATTGTTTCAGAGTACATAGAAACATAGAAACATAGAAACATAGAAACATAGAAACATAGATGCAGGAGGAGGCCATTCAGCCCTTCGAGCCTGCACCGCAATTCATTGTGATCATGGCTGATTGTCCCCTATCAATAACCCGTGCCTACCTTCTCCCCATATCCCTTGACTCCACTAGCCCCTAGAGCTCTATCTAACTCTCTTTTAAATCCATCCAGTGACTTGGCCTCCACTGCCCTCTGTGGCAGAGAATTCCACAAATTCACAACTCTCTGGGTGAATTTTTTTTTTTCTCATCTCAGTTGTAAATGACCTCCCCTTTATTCTTAGACTATGGCCCCTGGTTCTGGACTCCCCCAACATTTGGAATATTTTTCCTGCATTTAGCTTGTCCAGTCATAGAAACAATGGAGTGTGGTCGGAGGGTTAGATTCTTTCCATTTAAATAAAATAGATCTTCTGGCAATTAATGTGGTAAAAGCAATCAGCCGATGGGCGGAATGGGACAAATGAATGGAATCTAACATTGGTAGCACAAAAATTTCAGTAATAGGATGAGGTTGTAAATCAATACCTAAAATTACAGAAATAGTATCAAAGATTTATTTCCAATATATATCCAAAAGTGGGCAGGACCAAAACATATGGGTCAGTGAGGCCACTTCAGAGTTACATCTGTCACAGGTAGGATTTATATAACCATAAAAACGAGCTAACTTATCTTTTGACATATGAACTCTGTGAATCGCCTTGAATTGTATCAAAGCATGTCTTGCACACATTGAGGAAGTATTAACTAATTGACGAATCCTCTCCCATTTCTCTATAGATAGAGAAATTTGGAGTTCTCTTTCCCAGTCATTCTTAATTTTATCAAATACTAGACTAAGTGGGACCCGTTGGGTCCCATGTTCACACGGGAGTGCTGGTCCCCCGACGCAGTATTCCACCTCTCCACCAATTCCAATATTGGTGGCCAGTGGGGGGGGGGAGGCTTTCTGGAGCGCTGGTATGGGTGTTGTTGGCAGCAGGGACTACTGGTCTCCAGAGGGCTAGTATGGACATTGTGGGCCAAATGGATTCTTAGGGTGGCAGCTCAGTCCCACAAGCCTGATGTGCTGGCAGCTCACTCACGGCTATTCCTTGAAATTGCATTTCAAGCAGAGTGCAAGGCCACCAAATTCAAATCCATTTTCCTAACATTTCAAGCAGGGTGCAAGGCCACCAAATTCAAGTGCAGTTTCTTACGTCTTCGAGCAGGGTGCAAGGCCACAAAATTCAAGTGCAGTTTCATACCACTTCAAGCAGGGTGCAAGGCCACCAAATTCAAATGCAGTTTTATACCATTTCATGCAGGGTGCAACAACACCAAATTCAAATGCAGTTTCATACCATTTCATGCAGGGTGCAAGGCCACCACATTCAAATGCAGTTTCATACCATTTCAAGCAGGGTGAAACCAACATAAAACCACCATAAAACCTCACAAAACACCACAGTCACAGTTCAGTAGACATTCAGTGTGTTCAGTTGATTCACAGCTCAGACAGAGTTGTGACCTCCCCCTCCCCCATCATGCAGAGACTGAGCCACACCCACACTTCCGGGTTTTATAATCCCTCCCCCTCCCACCGGAAAAGGTGTGGCCTGCATGGCGTGATTGACATGAGAGAGATTCTCAATATTTATTAAACACTAATAACTTTTAATTTTCATTGATGGGAAGAATCCTCTGCATCTGATGAGCGGAGGGGGACTGAAGATGGCCAAAAATCACAGCCGTAAGTGCTAGCGTTTTACCTGAAATCAATATAGTGCAAACAGGAAGTTGTCAAGATTAGACAAACAACCCTTTGCAGTGCCTTTTTACTTCAACCCAAACCCCCCCAAACAACCCTTTGCAGTGCATTTTCACTTCAACCCAAAACCCCCCATACAACCCTTTGCAGTGCCTTTTTACTTCAACACAATACCCACCAAACAACCCTGTGCAGTGCCTTTTTACTTCAACCCAAAACCCCCCTAAACAACCCTTTGCAGTGCCTTTTTACTTCAACCCAAAACCCCCCAAACAACCCTTTGCAGTGCCTTTTTACTTCAAACCAAACCCCCCAAACAACCCTTTGCAGTGCCCTTTTACTTCTACCCAAACAACCATTTGCAGTGCATTTTTACTTCAATCCAAACAACCATGTGCAGTGCCTTTTTTACTTCAAACCAACCATATTTTCATTTTCAAACCACATTAAGGGCACTCACAGTTGAGTAGATATGTGTTCAGTGTTATTCATAGCTCAGAGAGACGTGATCCTCTCGCTTCCTCCATCTTGCAGAGACTGAGTGTGGCACACCACTTTTGGGTTTTATAGTCCCTCCCCCCTCCCACCAGCAGGGGCAGCAGAGAAAATGGCGATTTAAAAAAAACATTAATATCTCTCTGATTTTTCATCGATGGGAAAATCCTCCAGTCCAGTCCGACGAAGGGGGCTCTGAGCGAGGTGGCCAAAAATGACGGCCGTAAGTGGCGGCGTTCTCTCGGAAATCACATCGCAGTGAGTCAAAAGCGGTCATGATCTTACTGTTAGTAATATAGATATCTATTTTTAATTTCAAAATCAACTCATAAATAGTTGTTATTAAGCCTTTCTTATAAGGGTTCAAATGTAAAAAAAATTCCAAGATTTATGTTTGATGTGGTAACGGAAAAAAGGGTAGCCTTCAAAAAATGTCTAATTTGTAAATATCTAAAAAAGTGTGAATTAGGTAAATTATATTTATTGGAAAGTTGTTCGAAAGACATAAAACAACCATCCAAAAACAAATCACGAAAAGCTACTAATCCCTTCCTCTTCCATAACAGAAAGGCTTGATCAGTACTAGAAGGTTGGAAGAGAAAATTAGATATGATAGGACTCGATAAGATAAAATCATTCAATCCAAAAAACTTACGAAATTGAAACCATATTCGAAATGTATGTCTTATTTTTGGATTAGTCGTATATTTATTTTACTTCGGAATCACGTGAGTGACTACGTGAAGAACCCGTCCAGACCGCACACGCGTCATATCGTCAGACGCATAGCGTAAGTGCCGATGTGTTTGGAGTGAGCAGAGCTCCTCCAAACCGGTAAGTAAAAAACCCTGAAGGTAAGTGTTTACTTACGTTTTTCAGGTCGATTTCTTCAGAAGACTTGTAGTGGAGAAAACACAAGTCAGAATGAAGAAAGGTGTAGGGGTGTACCGCAGAGAACTCAAGTAAGACCGCGGGTCTGGGAGTAGAGGGCGCCCTCTAAAATTTTAAAATTAGAGCGCATAAGAAATAGAGGTGGCCAATAGACTGGGAAGTCAGACCGGAGGATCCCCAATTCAGGTAGCTAGTCTGTTATATTCCGAACTGACTTGCGAGGCAGTGCAGGGAATGCCTGGGGAATGTCAAGGTTTAGCATTGGCCTAGAGGAGAGCCAGCGTATGAAGTGCCTGGGGAAGGTCCGGTTTAGCGTTGTCTCTACAGGGCCAGCGCAGGGAGTGCCTGGTGGAGGTCCAGGCTTAGCATCGGTCTATAGGAGAGCCAGCTCATGGAGTGCTTTAGAAGATCCGGCTCAACGTTGGCCTACAGGTGAGCCAGTGTAGGAAGTATTTGGAAAAGTCCAGTTCAGCGCTGGCCTACAGGTGAGCCAGTGTGAGCAATGTTTGATTAAAGGAATTTTTTATGCGTTGGTCTACAGGAGAGCCAGTGCCAACTATATCTGGAAGTTAGCATTGGCCTACAGGTGAGCCAGCACCAGCAGCACCTGAAAGAGGGCTGCCTATTCATGGGCCTACAGGAGAGCCCGCACGGCGAGCAACTGGAAGGGTTTACTATGGGTAGGCCTATGGGAGAGCCAGTGCTAGAAACACCTGAAGCAGGATGTAAATTCGCCCCTCCATAAGGAGGATAATTTCATACAAAGATTCAGTAAACGAATCATATGTGGACTAGAGCCCAATACAGAGCCCAAAGGACCAGAGGTGGCACAATATATCAAAGTTGTGGTTTCAAAAATATGAGGGGAACCATTGGGAGATGAATAAACGATGTCAATAAAATACTTACTCTCCCAGCAGCTCCAGGTTCTAACCAGGTATGAGCTGTCTACAAATATGAAACCCACAGTATTGAGCATTATAAGCAAGTCTCAGCGGGGGAGAGGGTATTAAAATTACTGGTCAGGCATTATGGCTTTTTGACCAAAGGTTGGATGGAGAGCATGTGTCTATATCACAACAAGGTTGAATTAGCACTCATGTGTAGTGCGCACTTTGAAATAACTGTATTTATAAAAGTGCTATAAAACCTAATATATACCCTAAGTTTGGGGGCTCTGTACACCATCTAATATTTAAATTGACTAATAATCTGTTTTTAGAAAGATCTAGCCAAAAAAGGAATGATCCTGTGTGATTGACAGATCAAATTAAGGCAGTTTCCCTACCAATATGTGGTGACTGGGGATAGTAAAGAATCAAATTTGTCTTCCCCATATGTGCGTTATAGGCGCACTCCTCCTGAGATGTGTGGAGGTTACAATATTCCACTAAGATCAGGGGATAACAATTGTCATAGGCAAACCCTGAGGTAGGACTCTGGTTCTGTAAGAAACATATTAAATGTTTTACACTTACAGGTTGGGGAAGATTACAATTCTTGCTAAAAGATGGCAATTTGATATATTATACTGTACAGTATTGTGGGGTTTAGAATGTAATTCTACCCATATTTGGTTTCTTTTACTAAGGTATTTGAAACCGGACACATATTTCTCAAAAAATGAGAATATGTAGATTCAGACAAAACATGAAATATTGTGGAAAAGGGATGATTAAGAAGTCAGTTCACCATTCCCATCAATTGATGCCAAGTATGTTATGAGAGCAAATAAGGATGGTGGGTGTAGAATTATTCTAGATCTGACAAGTTGTAACCGTTTTTTGTACAGTATAATAAACAGTTGGTAACATTTGTCAATGTTATGCAGCCAATTTCAAGAAAATGCATTTTACTGTGTGACTGTATATGGTAAAAAATAATAGATATTTTAATTTTTATCTGGATGAGCCAATTATGGCAAATTAAAGCATTGTATTAAGGATTTAGTCTCAGCCCTGAGACTATTTGCCAGGTTGTTGGATCTAATATTAGCTTTACTAAGAACTCAGGGCCATTTGGTAATGGTCTATTTCTATATTCTGATTGTAGGAAACATTCGGACTACAACAGAACCATGAGTGTTAAGAATCAAGTTCACTTTGGAGATTTATTAACCATGGAGATAACTCTAAACAATTACCAAACACAGTTATTGATTATTTGGGTTCCATTTTTAAATGAGAACACATGTTTATGATTCTGCCGACGGATTAAGGCTGCATTTAATTGGAAGTTGTATAAAGCTCATTATAGAGCATCAACCATTGTATAAAGCTCATTATAGAGCACCAACCCTCAATTAGGCATTTAATTGGAAGTTGTATTAAGCTCATTACAGAGCACCAACCCTCAATTAGGCAGGAGGCAAGCCTACTTTGCAAACGTTTGCTTATTTTCAGCTGTAGAATTTAGACTGCTGCATTATCAGCATTTATAGTAAGCATGGAGGAATGGATAATACAATTTAGGGCAATTTTGCCAGATCATGTGTTTGCCAGTTGAAGTTATTACTGGAATATTATGAATCAGGAGTGTCTCAAATGCCTCGAGAGAGATTCTGGCTGAACACCTTCCATTATGCCACACACTAATTGTAGTGCTCTAAGTTGAGGTCATACTTATAAGTATTTCCAGCTGTGGAGGTATATGGAATGTGGAGAAAGTACCTTTGATCCAATAACAAGGGATCATTAATGAAAGTTTTAGGAACATTTATGGCCTAAAGCTTATTGCTCTTATATGCAAAGTTTGCATGTTTAGGTATAGATTGACACTGCGGAATAGAACGTATGTTAATCATTCAAGTGGTATGAGTCAGTATCTTGTAATAGACTGGCTAATGTGATCTGGATCTGGTGTTTACCAGAAATATTTGGTTGGCAATCTACCTACGAGGTAGATTCAATATAGTTGAAGACTCAAGGTCATGTAAATCAATGATAATACAGAATGGATGTTGGATCGTGACAAATTTAATAATATTGTTGCACGATTGATGACTTGTTTGTATCCAGACTTAACCACCAATTACCTAAATATATGTCATGGAACCTGATACTGGGGCAGTAGCGGTGGATGTTTCTCGCTGCATTGGGGTACAATGTTTGTATACATTTTCTTCATTTTGTCTCATTTAACAGTATATACAGAAGAGCAAACAGTACTCTGCTTTGGGAGTACTGGTGGTACCAGATTGGATCTACACAACCATGGTACCCTTAGGTGTTAAAAATGATCACAATGCCGCTTATGATTCCCAAACAGAATTAATCTGTTTGTGCACTCTATAACTGATGATTCACATCCTTTACATAATCGTATTGGTTTGTTGATTTACAGATTCTAAGGAGTGCCATATATCGGAAGAGGACTATCAGATTGTACTGTGGATTATTGCAACCTGGAGGGATATTACCCAGAAGTAGTACATTTCTTACATAAGGAAATGGGATATGTTTTGCCTAAGCAGAATATTACATATCACACTATAGACATATCAGTAGTGTTAGAGTTTCTGTAAACTCTTTATTTTTATTAGCAGTTAAGCTATAGTGCAATGAATACTGCAAGGAGTGCCTTTACTGCATATCTATGGAGGAATCAGAATAAAATGTTGTAGGGTTACACCCTTTGGTCTACAGATTTATGAAAGGAATTTTCAATTCTAAACCTCTTAGACACAGGTATACAATAATCTGGAATGTAAGAGATATGTTATGTTGTTTTTTCGTTAATGGACTCCTATTACAGTGCTGTCCTTGGCTTGAATTACCATTAAGGTAGTCAAGCTCAGGGCACTGGTTTTAGCACAGAGAGTGCAAACATTGCAGAAAATATGAATTGACATGATGGAAGAGCAACAGATACTATTGTGTTCTATGTCTATGCTTAAACAGAGTAGACCTGGAATCACAGGATGTACGTTGGGGTTTTCAGCATATCCTACGGATCCACATCTATGTGTGGTATCACATTTACAATGTTAAATTGTAGCCACCAGAACCTTAAAGGGGTTCAGTATCAGTATTTTATTAGCCATAAATAGCTGCATAAGAAAGTGTCGGTTCAGACTATTTTAAAAATGGTGAAGCAGGTGTTGCTTGATGCAGGTATTAATACTGATAAATTTAAATCTTATTTCACCAGGGCACTATCAATATTGACGGCCAAGGAATTGGATGTTGTAATAGAACACATCCTCGCGGCTGCAGGCATAAGTGAAAGAATTTCACAAGTATTACCATAAGGAGATTATAATACCTGTGGTTATTTGGTGGTGCTATTTTGGATTTAGTATTAAATATTCCTTTTGTGATAAAGGGGTTACTATTATGGTGATAAATTAACCATTAACTGGTTGCATCCATGTTTGTGGTTGTGCATTGTTGATTGTTTTACTTATTTAGAGTCAATCAATGCAGTGAGCGCCTGGATTTGAATCTACGGCGTGAAATCACAGAGCTTTGAAATCTTCACGTAATCACTCACGTGACTCTGAAGTAAAATGGTATGTTAGCATTCATAGCAAAAGGATTTGAGTATAGGAGCAGGGAGGTTCTACTGCAGTTGTACACAGCCTTGGTGAGACCACACCTGGAGTATTGTGTACAGTTTTGGTCTCCTAATCTGAGGAAATACATTATTTCCATAGAAGGAGTACAGAGAAGGTTCACCAGTGTTTCCTGGGATGGCAGGACTTTTATATGAAGAAAAACTGGATAGACTCGGCTTGTACTCGCTAGAATTTAGAAGATTGAGGGGGGATCTTATAGAAACTTACAAGATTCTTAAGGGGTTGGACAGGCTAGATGCAGGAAGATTGTTCCCGATGTTGAGGAAGTCCAGAACAAGGGGTCACAGTTTAAGGATAAGGGGGAAGTACTTTAGGACCGAGATGAGAAAAACATTTTTCACACAGAGAGTGGTGAATCTGTGGAATTCTCTGCCACAGAACGTAGTTGAGGCAAGTTCATTGGCTATATTTAAGAGGGAGTTACATGTGGCCCTTGTGGCTAAAAGGATCAGGGGTATGGAGAGAAGGCAGGTACAGGATACTGAGTTGGATGATCAGCCATGATAATATTGAATGGCGGTGCGGGCTCGAAGGGCCGAATGGCCTACTCCTGCACCCATTTTCTATGTTTCTATGTTTCTTTCAATAATATGGTTTGAAGGCATGTCACACAGCTCTCTGAACTTTCTGAGCAAAACCACAGGGTCATTAATTGTTTCTGCAGGTACACGGACCTTACCATTGTCATCCAAAACAGTAGGCGCAAAAGTGAAGTATTCAGCATGATTCATTGCCTCAGGTCCTGCTAGGTTAAGCAAAACAGATGCACACACTTCAGGGGGGTTATTATGATGAACAATGTGAGCATAATGAGTGTAGTCACGTTCGAAAAGACGCCATCGTTCAGCAATGTCTGAATCAAAGATTAAATGTCTTGAGCGGTGACACAAATTTGCCATAATGCAGACAATAAAGACACAAAATAATCAGTAGAAAATAAAACCCGATAAACATGAACGGAGTGGGCAAGACTCACTTCTGACACCATGTACCGATTTGACTCGAACAAACATTAAGATACAACACATATTTATTAAATCACTTACAGCATGGATCTGCATACGTTACAGCTCCGAGCTGCTACTGCTACCAACTAGCGTAAGCGGGTTCTCGATATTATAAAAGTACATACTAGGCAGAGCTACTACTAACAAGCATTATAATTGGCAAGTATGAAATAGCCAATCTATAGAAGGCATATTATATGCTTGCCTCCATTGGTCGGGATGCTGAATATAAGAGTCAGGAAGTTATAATGCTGCTTAATTGGACTTTGTTCTGGCCGCATTTGGAGTATTGTATGCAGTTCCGGTCGCCTCATTACAGGAAAGGCTTTGGAAATGGTGCAGAACAGATTTACCAGACTATTGCCTGGATTAGGTGATGTTAGCTCTCGGGAGCAGTTGGACAGACTTGTGTTGTTTTCTCAGGATCACAGGAGGTTGAGGGAAGACCTGATGTATTCATATGAGTAGGATATGCAGTCAGAACCTTTTTCCCAGGATGGAAATATCAAATATGAGAAGGCATAGTTTTAAGGTGTAAGGGGAAAAGTTTACTGGAGATGTGCGGAGCAAGTATTTTTATACAGTGAGTGGTGAGGGCCTGGAATGTGCTGCTGGGGATGGTGGTTGATGTGAACATTTAAATTAGTTTTGGATAGGCATATGGATATGCAGGGAATGGGGGAACATTGATTATGTGCAGGTAGCTAAGAATCATTTTGAAATTGGCCTTCCTTCAATGGATTATTTGTTCTCCATACTTCTTCTTCTTCGCCTTTTTCCGAGTGAACCTAAATTTTATGACATTGTGATCACTATCTCCTAAATGTTCCCCTATCAAAACCTAATGCACATGCCACACATCATACCCCAGAATAATATTTATCAGCCTCCTCTGCCTTTAATGGAATTACTATTCCAGTTTACATTGGGTTAAATAACGTTCCTCATTATATCTGCCCTGGTTTAGGATTTATCTGTAATTACCCTACATAGTTTCTCCCTATATCTCACCCACCCATTGGTGAACTATAGAATACTTGCAGCAGTGTAAAGGCTCTGTCCCACGGGTTTGCGCTCATTGGCGGTGAAGCGCGGCGTTGCCGGAAGAGGGGACCGCACGGCAACCACGAGAGCGGCGCAGGGATGCTGCGCGGGGGCCGAGTGATCTCCGTACGGCCGGTTCCACGAGCTTGCGGCGTCGGGTGATGACGTTATTGCACAACGCGACGCGCTACGCGATGACGTCTTTCGGATCGCGGGGCTGTGGCGGCGGCCGTGCCGCACACGTGCCTCACTGGCGGCGGCTGTGGCGGCGGCCGTGCCGCACACGTGCCTCACTGGCGGAGGCTGTGGCGGTGAAAGTTTGACTCACGGCGCTCGTGCCGCACTGCCGGCGGCTGTGGCGGTGACCGTGCCGCACTCGTGCCTCACTGGCGGCGGCTGTGCGGTAGGAAAATATTTTTAGACGTTGTTGACTGTTTGTGAGCACCGTGCGGTGTTGGGACCAATGCCGCACGGCCCCGGCAGTGTGCGTTTGACCGAACCCGCGGTCTCTGGCGGTCCACAAGTGGTAGATACTTCCTGTTTCACCGCCAATGACCGCTGACTCGTGAGACAGGCCTTTAATGTTTTTATTCACCACTTCTTTGCTGTACCCAAACAGATTTTGTTTTTAGCCCAATAATGACATGCTTGCTCCCCAGCACTGTAATTAATACTGCCAACACTCCTCCTTTCTTCTCTGTGCTTCCTGAACACATTGTATCTAAAAAAAAGTAATGCACAGTCCTGCCCCCCATTGTGCCAAATTTCTGTATCACTACCAATCTTAGTCCCATAGTTATCTGTGACAGTAGATCACCAACCTATCTACCATGCTCCACACATTCACACATATACTGTATACACATTAAACCAAAAGTGTTTTTTCTTTCATTTTCATTTGCACTGACACCACTAAAATCCTGATGGAGACCTAATCTAGGATGAACTTAGTGAATTTAAAAATATATATTATATATTATCTGCGTGTATCGGATTTACGGGACTGCTAAGATGCTGCAAGTCATAATTTCATTGTTTCATTGTAGGTACATATGACAATTAAACACTCTTGACTCTTGAATCTTGATCTGCCTTATGTACTTTATTTTCCTTTATTCCTTTATATTTATCATGTCATTGTAAGGTAAGCAGAAGAGAAAGGGTTGCTGTTTTAATTAACTAGAAATAAAACCAGATATAAAACTGATCACATTAGGTATGTCAGAGGCCTGCTCTAAGCTAACGATATTTCAAAGACGTTTCCTCAATTACGGCCTAATAACGGCGAAAAAACTAATACTCAAATTTTAGAAAAAGACAACAGTTCCCATAGTGAAGATGTGGATTACTGATATGTCCGAGACACTACATTTAGAAAACATTAGGCTTGTCTTGGCTGAAAAAGCAGATCAATTTCTCAAGACATGGTTGCCTTTCACTGAATTTCTGCAACAACAGAATGGGTAAACACAAATTTAAACCCGATGCCAGGGATGGGTGAGGGTGGCGTGGGGGGGGGGGGGGGGGAGGTATATCTCCATCTTCTCTTTTCTTATTCATTTCTTTCCTCTTGCACTTCTTTGGTAGGGGTTATTTTTCTTGCTTCTTTAATTTTACTTCTCTTTCTTCATTTTCTTCTTTTTTCTCTCTTTTTTCTTTTTTTTTGATTTAGGTTTCAATGTCAAAAATGAAGCTGTACAATAATTGTATAACTATTATGTCGATTGCCTTGTCCCTGTACAATTGCTTCTAATAAATTCCAAAACATTTTTTTACTAGAGATATATGTAACATTGTATGATAAAGTATCATTGTACAAGTATCAATAGTTTCCAGAGCAAATCCCTTAAGTGGCCTATCGATGTAAACCAGTAGCCTCCAATTATAGTTATTTGGTAAACTGATTCATTAGCTGTTCAAATCTTGTGTCCATTTAATTAATTATTTCCATATCAATTCCATGAGAGTGAATTATTATTCTGGATGTGAACTTTTTTGGGAGTGATTTCTGAATTCCATAAGCACAAATTTACGTCGACCAAATTGCTGTGATGTGGGGGAATACTGTACTTTGGTTTTCATTACCCATGTCATAGTCCTACACTCGTGCCTTTCCTTTTTTCTTTACCTTCCTCAACTATCTTCACTTGAACCCATACCTATTCCAGCTTCTGAGATTCTATCCTTGGATTCTCACTCCCTGGCAAACGAGTTAAACTCCTCATCAACTAACCAACTTCCCGACAGAATTATTGGCTCATTTCTATAGATGCCTGGCACATAGAGATTTTATTTCCCCCTGGAAATGCTTCTAAATCCTCAGGAATCCAAAGACTTCCCTTCCACGCCATCTCTCCAGCTATGCATACATCTGCTTTATCTTCCTATTTCTGTACTCACTAAATTGGTAGCAATCAGGAGATGTAGAAACAAGGAACTGCAGATGCTGGTTAATGCACAAAAGGACACAAAGTGCTGGAGTAACTCAGCAGGTCAGGCAGCATCTCTAGAGAACATAGGTAGTTGGCATTTCAAGTCTAGACCCTTCTTCAGACTATTAAAGGATCTTTAGGAACCAGTTTTCAACCTCCTTCATAGGTCCATAAACTCTACCTGCAGCGCCTTATCCCTCTTTCCACTTTTGTTGATGATACTGCTATGAGCTATGACATTTGGCTGTTCACCTTTCCTCTTCTAAATTTTCTGTATCTTGGTCATTTTTGTGGTATTGTTTTATAGTCCTCCAATCTCCAAATGTACATTTGGTAGATGAATGGGGTGACCTTCCATTTTTAGCCGTTCACTGCACCATTCTAATATTCTGCCATTCTCCTGCTAACTAATCCCTGTGCAAGCTCTGGGTAAAGGCACATAACTGCTTTAACATAAGAAGTCAGTCTCCAGGGTGCATTTTGGCTGCACATATAATTGTTAGGTTTACCTATATGGAATTGCAGCTCTGCACAGACAGGCTTTGAAACTCCAAAGGGCTGTGCCAACCTCCTGCTGAAAATGTGACAGATCTTCGAGAAACAGCTTAAATAACCACTTTCAGTCATTGACACCTTTTTCTGTGGAGGATTCTGACAATCTCCTGCTGAAGTGACAGTGGGAGATTTCAAGACAGGAAAAACACAAACAGCTCAATCAAAATTTCAAAACAACATACTACATAGGCTTAAAACAAAAATAAAATGTTCCATTCATTTTGATTTACATTATCATTGACACTGATGCCACAATATAATTAGTTATCTCCTACATTAGACAAAGAGTCAGAGATTTACATAGCAAGCAAACAGGCCCTTCACTCAACTTGGCCATGCCAAAACAAGATGGCGACCCATCTACAGTAAGTGCCACCTGCCTGTCTTTGGCCCGTATCCTTCTAAACCGTTCCTATCCATGTACTTGTCCAAATGTCTTTCGATTTAGATTCTAATATGCCATATGAAACCAGATGTGTTATGGCATTGATGCAAGTAGACTTAAGGGCCTGTCCCACTTGGGCGACCTAATCCGCGAATTCTGGCGAGTTTTCCCTCGACTCATACTCGCAGCCTGGTCGACACGAGGTCGTAGGAGGTCTTCGTAACTCCCCTTCATGCTCGAGAGTGGTCTCCGCGTACTCGAGGCCTCAGCTAAGTCGCGGCGTTTTTTAAAATATGTTAAAAAATGCCCACGAGTACAAAAAGGTCGCCATGGAAAAGATCAACACTTTATTTACTCGTAGGTTTAGCCGTGGTAGGTCGTAGCAGGTCGTAGTAGGTTGGCATGTTATTCATAGGTAATCGGGGGTAGTCGAAGGTAGTCAAAGTAGTCGTAGATAGTCTTCATCATAGTCGAAGGGAGGTCGAAGGGAGGTCGAAGGAGATCGAAGGAGGTCGTCTTCACTCTCCACTATTCGGTGTCCAATTTTCCCGAAGTTTGTAATAGCTAGTCGTAGCTAGTCGAAGCTGGTGTTCAACATAGTCGAAGGAGGTCGAAGGAGGTCTTCTACATAGTCGAAGGAGGTCTTCAACATGTCATTTTTTCAAACTCTTCTAAACTCGCCAATTAGGTGCCCAAGTGGGACAGCCCGTTTAATCTTCTTTGCCTGAAGAAGGATCTCGACCCGAAACGTCACCCATTCTTTCTCTCCAGAGATGCTGTCTGGCCTACTGAGTTACTCCAGCATTTTGTGTAAATCTTCTTTGCTGTCCAGTTTAAGGTGAAATTATTCAAATGTATCCAGTTGTGAGTGGCATTGTGGTAGTTTTGCTGCCTTACAGCGCCAGAGGCCCGGGTTCAATCCTAACCACGGGGGCTGTCTGTACGGAGTTTGCATCTCCTCCCTGTGACCGTGTGGGTTTTCTCCGGTTGCTCCAGTTTCTTCCACATTCCAAAGTCGTGCAGATTTGTAGGTAAATTGGCTTCTGTAAATTGCCCCTAGTGTGTAGGACTTGAAACTGGGATAATATTGAATTGAATTGAATTTCTTTATTTGTCATTCAAAAACAAATTTGAAGGAAATGTTGTTACCATACAGTCATAACAATAAAAAGCAACACAATTACATAAATTTAACATAAACATCCATCACAGTGACTCTCCTCCAGGCATCTCCTCACTGTGATGGAAGGTCAAAAAAGTCTTATCTCCTCTTTGCTTCTTCTCCCGCGGTCAGGCAGTCAAACTGCTGCATCGTGGCGATTGGTGCTCCCGATATTGAAGCCCCCGCCGGGCGATGGAATATCCCGTGGCTGATTTTAAGCCAGGCCAGGCGATGAAAGGTCCTGCGAACCGGCCGATTTAAGTCTTGCGATTCGGGGCGGGTGAAGCTACTATTGCTGGAGCTCCCGAAAAACCGGTCACCATCCAGGGGGTTGCGAGCTCTAGATGTTAAAGACCACAGGGTCCGTGGCCGAAGCCTCCGAAAGTTGAGTCGCAGCCGCAATCACAGCGGCCACCACAGCCTCCGAAAGTCAGCCAGCTCCGCGATGGTAAGCCCACAGGCTCTGCGATCGGAGCCCTCAAGGTCAATTCCAGTTGGAGGCCAACACAAACATCTAACATTAACGATAAGACAAAGAAGGAAGAAAGACAGACGGACTGCAGGCAAGCTGCAGTTGCAGACGCAGCACCGCCAGTAGATACTATAGATCTAACATAGGGGTGATTACTAGTTGCTGTGGACATGTGGGCCAAAGGACCTGTTTCCATGCTGTATCCCTAAACTAAACTAAACTAAACTAAACTAATTCTTAACATAGCCCTTTACTTTATCTGGAACAATCTCAAACAATCTCAAACAATATATTTACGCATCAGTTCTAATTTGTTTCATAACATTACTTTGGTTGGTATTATCCAAAGAAACCATGAGTGACACATTAATAGTTGCATAAATATTTTAACCAAATGATACTAAGTGCAAGGAAACAGTCTTGACTTATAATTTCATTTTTGGACTTGAATGGAAGCATTTGGCATAGTTGTCTCAAAAAGAAACCTGAACTAGTTAAACTAAGTTGAAAAAAGTATTGGGCCAGATTTTGTACTGCACAGAACTACAAATATCTCCTTACCTCCTGCCTCTCTTTTGATCAGACAAATACACCCAGTAACACAGCACTTACAGTGAAGTGTCTGCCTTTCTATAGAGAACCAGAAGTAACTCCATTAATTTGAATGGAGATGAACGGCTCAAAAAAGAACTGTTAAATATATAGTAAATTACAAATTGAGTACGGTCAAACGTTTTTTGTTTTTTTAAAGCGATGTTAAGCATTTTATTTTTGGTACATTCTATTTTAAATGGCTAATATGTGTTAAAAAATTGTAAATGGTTCATTTTTAAGCAAACTGTCAAATCGGTCTGTTTGTTCAATCTTTTGTGAGTCCTCTTTGTTCTGCAACCACCATTACCTGTCCCCCTCAGGAAGATATTTTGTGCATAGCTTCCTGTCTCTGCACAGGATCATATCATTACCTGCAAGTTGGCTCTGGGATTTAGTTAAATTAATCAAAGTGATCTGAACCACCAGGAAACTTTATGTGATAAGCCAGAGTGAGAAAAAAGGGGACTGGTTCAAACTAAAGGAAATAAAGAGTAAAAGGAAAACTGGTTTCCAGAAATTCCACTTCATCTGCAGGTGTTCAATGGAGATCATAGAACATGAACAGAGAACGTGCATGACACAGTAACTGGCCCTTGGCCCACAGTGTCTGTGCCAAGCGTCATATCAACTTTAACTAATCTCCTTTGCTTGCATGCGATATAAATCCCTTCATTCTCTTCACATCCATGTGCTCATCTAAAGCCACTTTCATGCCCCTATTGTAACTGCATCCCCTACCACCTCTATCGGCATGTTCCAGGCCCACATTCTCTATATAGGAAAAACATTGCTCTGCACATCTCCTTCACATTTTGCTCTTCTCACCTTAAAGCTATGTCCTTAGTCTTTACATTTCCATCCCTGGGGAAAAGGTACTGACTGTCTACCCTATCTGTGCCTCTCGTCACTATATACACTTCTATCGTGTCCAATTTCCTCCAATTTCCAGAGAAAATAATCCAATTTTGTCCAACCTTATAGCTAATACCCTCCAATCCAGGGAGCATTTTGGTAAATCTCTTGTGCACTCTCTCCAAAGCTTTCACATCCTTCCTCTAATGGGGTGACCAGAATAGCACACTAAGCCATCAGTAACATTTGCAACTGTGGCAATGAGAACTATGGAAACATTGAAGGAAAAAATGGGTATTGACATGGTCATGCTGTGTGATATTCGGGTTAACTAAGAATCTGCTTCTTTCATCCAATTCACACTAAATCTTGCCAATTCATAACTTACATCACCAATTAAATACAATGAATACTTATTTTGCTTTTTTGTCATTTAACTCTGTGCCATCTTCTCTTCAAGATCCCTTGGAAATTTCTATTTTAAAGGTACCATTTGAATACAAATGCTTGTCACTTACTTTACTGAGAAAGGTCAAATGGACAGTTGTTGATAGACACAAAATGCTGGAGTAACTCAGCGGGACAGGAAGTACCTCTGGAGAGAAGGAATGGGTGTCTTCAGACTGAAAGAAGGGTCGAGAGCCAAAACATCACCCATTCCTTCTGTCCAGAAATGCTGCCTGTCCCGCTGAGTTACTCCAGCATTTTGTGTCTATCGTCTATGTATAACCAGCATCTGTGGTTCCTTCATACACAAATGGACAGTTGTGGTATATTCTGATAATTATTAACTTTTGGAGAATAGAAAAACTTACTTCAGATTTATTTTTCTGTATGGCATTAATATTCTGCAAGTCACAGATAGGTGGATTCTTGATTTGTACGGGTGTCAGGGGTTATGGGGAGAAGGCAGGAGATACATAGAAAATAGGTGCAGGAGTAAGCCATTCGGCCCTTCGAGCCAGCACCGCCAAAATCCAAAATCAGTACCCCGTTCCTGCTTTATCCCATATCCCTTGATTCCTTTAGCCCTAAGAGCTAAATCTAACTCTGGAGTAAGAATGAGGTTAAGAGGGAAAGATAGATCAGCCGTGATTGAATGGTGTAGACATGACAGACCAAATAGCCTAATTCTGCCCCTATCACATGAATATTAAAATATGAATACTCTTGTGTCTTTCCAAAGGGATCCACTGAGGAAAATCATACCACTTAGATAACTTGTATATAAAATGTGCCAAGGTGCACTCAAAACCAATCAAATGAAATTGTGAGTAATTGTTACAATGAAATTAATGTAAATTCCAAAACACTCAATTAATGATGAAATGGTCATGCACTTCATATGCCAGCCACTTTAACAAAGAAAACACAGCAGCATGCGTTAGACTGAAAGATCTTTGCATATGAATGTGGCATTTACAGTATCACATTGCATCCTCGTGCTGAGGTGCTTAATGAAATAAGCCAATCAACCACTGGACATGTTTTGCTGAGAAATATGTTAATAATATTTGCCAATTATACACCTTGCTCTTTTTATTTTTTCCTGTCTGAAAATTACTGTTAACTGCTTCATATCTTGTCAGGATCATGTGGAAAATACATAAAATCCTTCTTAACGAGGACAGAAAGATTAATCCTACACCTGGTTGTAACACCAAAAATGTGTCCTGATATTTAATACCTGGCAGGAACGACAAGGTTTCAATGCATTCTAACACTTTGAAGTTTCAAACAGAGCTTGGCAATTCCGAACACCTGCCAGAACTCAAGCTGAGGTAAATTCAAACATCAAAAAGTCAGTTGGTAATCTTTGATTGAATCTGAATTCATGCTTATGGGATCACAGCAGGTTTTCCACACTTTCAATCAATACAATTTGGGTTTCTTTTGCTAATGTTCGAATAAAGATAGGTGCATTGTCTTGTGTTGTCCGTAACGATGGTGACTCTTGACTTCAGTAGCAAAGTCCATGAGAGTAGAACTGCCTCTGAAGGTTCCCTATCAACTCTAAAGAAATTGCTTTTGTTGTCCTCTCTGAAGCCAAGAGCAATATAAATGCTGTCACTCCAACTGCAGTCTGTTATCTTTTCTGTTTGCCGGTAATCAAATTGACTGAGCCCATCTGAACAAATCAACAGAGAGACTTCTGTTTCACTGACCTATGCACACTTTCCCTTGCTATTGAGGGGGAAAAAGTGGAAGCCAGGAAATAAAGCTGTGGCTTTGAAGCAATTGTGGGTGTACAATTGTGGTCTTAAAGTTATTTATTTGTTCTCATAACCCTGTAGGAATCTGACCTATGATATGAACAGGAATAGTTTCAAGAATCCTGGTAGCATTGGGCTGTAGTATGCAAGAGCTTCTTTAACAGTTCTAAAAAATAACAACCAGATATATATAACATTAAGTGTGTAGGAAGGAATTGCAGATGTTGAGTTACACCGAAGATAGACACAAAATGCGGAAGTAACTCAACGGGTCAGGTAGCATCTCTGGTGAAAAAGAAATATCTGTCATTGGGAGAAAAATATCAAAGTTGAGAAACGTTACCATTCCATCCAGATCACAGAGTGGCAGAGAGCGCTCTTTTATTCGAGATATTGTGGAATGTATCATGAAGAACCTTCACTCAGATTGTTTCGTTCACGATTGTAAAATGTCCCAAATTGCTTCCTTGGCAGTGAAATATGTCTGAAGTGTTGTCACAATTGTACGGAAGCAGAGCAGCCAGTTTATATAAATGATCCAAAAATAAAATACTGCAGGTGGTGGTAACGTAAAGTAAAACAACAAAGTGCTGGGAGAACTCAGTGGGTTACGATCACAGACCTGATGAACATTTACATCCTTTTCTGTTTATTACTATAGCCAATAATGTTCTGCAAACAGCAATGAATTAAAAAAAAATTGGTAATCTTGCTCTGTGATATTAGTTCAGGTATAAATGTTGATCTAGAAACCAGGGATAACACCCAGCTCTTCTTGAAAAAGTCACAAGCTCTTTTAACTTGATCTTTGATGAGATGCCGTTCAATATTGAGTCACTGGTAGCTTCCCTCCATCCTGTTACTTTGGCCAGTTTCCAAAAGGGCAGGCAGAGGGGGAAGAAAAGCTTCCCAGACCCTGTTATTAAATTTAACAAATCCTCTTGTCTCTGGCCTCGCTTCCTCTTGCATTCTGACCCTATCTCCCTAAAGTCACACAGAAATATGAGCCGGGGTTATGACAATGAGCTCCTCCCATGCAGAAACTGCTCTCCACCATATCATTGCAATATTTTTTTTAATTTATAATTAGTGTTTTAGGCAATACACAATAGACAATAGACAATAGCTGCAGGAGTAGACCATTCTGCCCTTTGAGCCAGCACTGCCATTCACTGTGATCATGGCTGATCATCCACAATCAGTACCCCGTTCCTGCCTTCTCCCCATATCCCTTCACTCCTCTATCTTTAAGGGATATATCTAACTCTCTCTTCAAAGCCTCCAGAAAATTGGCCTCCACTGCCTTCTGAGGCAGAGAATTCCACAGATTCATAACTCTCTGTGTGAAAAAGGTTTGTCCTCATCTCCATTCCAAATGGCTTACCCCTTATTCTTAAACTGTGGCCCCTGGTTCTGGACTCTCCCAACATCGGGAACATGTTTCCTGCCTCTAGCATGTCCAAACCCTTAATTATACTATCCTCTCATCCTTCTAAATTCCAAAGTATACAAGCCAAGCCGCTCCATTCTTTCAACATATGACAGTCCCGCCACCCCGGGAATTAACCTCGTGAACCTACACTGCACGCCCTCAATAGCAAGAATGTCCTTCCTCAAACTTGAAGACCACACAATACACCAGATGTGGTCTCACTAGGGCCCTGTACAACTGCAGAAGGACCTCTTTGTTCCTATACTCAACTCCTCTTGTTATGAAGGCCAACAGTACCCTGGGATGCAGACCATCAGGCCCTGAGGATTTATCAGCCTTCAGTCCCGTCAGTCTGCCCAACACCATTTCCTGCCTAATGTGCATTTCCTTCAGTTCCTCTGTCACCCTAGATCATCTGGCCACTAGTACATCAAGGAGATTGTTTGTGTCTTCCTTAGACAGATCCAAAGTACCTGTTCAGCTTGTTTGCCATTTCCTTGTTCCCCATAATAAATTCACCTTTTTCTGTCTTCATGGGTCCAACTTTGGTCTTAACTATTTTTTTCCTCTTCACATACCTAATGAAGCTTTTACTATCCTCCTTTATATTCTTGGCTAGCTTACCTTCGTACCTCATCTTTTCTCCCTGTATTGCCTTTTTAGTTATCTTCTGTTGCTCTTTAAAAGTTACCCAATCCTCTGTCTTCCCACTCATCTTTGCTACGTTATACTTCACTTTTATTTTTATACTATCCCTGACTTCCCTTGACAGCCACGGTCGCCCCTTACTCCCCTTGGAATCTTTCTTCCTCTTTGGCATGAACTGATCCTGCACTTCTGGATTATTCCCAGAATAATCTGCCATTGTTGTTCCACTGTCATCCATACTAGGGTATCATTCCAGTCAACTTTGGCCAGCTACTTCCTCATGACTCCATAGTCCCCTTGGTTCAATGGTAATACTGACACTGCCCTTCACCCTCTCAAATTGTCGATTAAATCATATTACGGTCACTACCTCCTAATGGCTCCTTTGCCTCGAGTTCCCTTATCGAATCCGGTTCATTACACAACACTAAATCCAGAATTGCCTTCTCCCTGGTAGGCTCCAGTACAAGCTGCTCTCAGAATCCTTCAGATAGTGGTCATTAAAACTAAATTATACTCACATACATTAAGCAATTTTCATACAGATTATATTTGTGGCAAATTAATATACTTCATCATTTCAAAATTACATATACTTGCAAACGTATATTGCAATTGTATCAATCCCATGTTTGCTAGTTTCTTTATTTTGAATGGGTGTGTAATCAGGCAGGAAGTTGGAATATAAGAGTAATATTACAAGTTATATTTTCAAAGTGAGTATGATTCAGTTGTGGAAGTGCAATATAACATATAATTAGTGTGAAAGGGGGTTTGAAGTTTGGAGGGAACTCGATGGGCTGAAGTGTCTGATTCCATGCTGTATCTCTAAAGTAAACCAACCAAAAAGGATATACTAGACTAAATGGGACCCATTGGGTCCCATTCTCACACCGGAGGCCTGGTCTCCCAACGCAATATTCCACCCATAGCCCCCAACTGCTTAGGCGAGGCTGACTCACGGCTTTCTGGACTCTTTCACTGACTCACGACTTTCTGGACTCGCTCGCGGCTTTCCAGACTCACTCACTCACTCAATCACTCACTGACTCACAGCTTTGTGGACACACACTCTGAATGACTCACGGCTTTCTGGAAACTCACTCAATGTCTCACGGCTTTCTGGACAGTCACTCACTCACTCACTCACTCAGGGCTTTCTGGACTCACTCACTCACTCACTCACTCAGGGCTTTCTGGACTCACTCACTCACTCACTCACTCACTCACTCACTCACTCAGGGCTTTCTGGACTCACTCATTCACTCACTCACTCACTCACTCACTCACTCACTCAGGGCTTTCTGGACTCACTCATTCACTCACTGACTAACGGCTTTCTGGACACTCACTCACTCACTACAAGGCTTTCTGGACACTCACTCACTCACTCACAACTCATAGAAACATAGAAAATAGGTGGAGGAGCAGGCCATTCGGCCCTTCGAGCCAGCATCGCCATTCATTGTGATCATGGCTGATCGTTCCCAATCAATAACCCGTGCCTGCTTTCTCCCCATATCCCATGATTCCACCAGTCCCTAGAGCTCTATCCAACGCTCTCTTAAATGCATCCAGTGATTTGACCTCCACTGCCCTCTGTGGCAGGGAATTCCACAAATTCACAACACTCTGGGTGAAAACGTTTTTTCTCAGTCCTAAATGGACTCCCCTTTATTCTAAGACTGTGGCCCCTGGTTCTAGACTCACCCAACATTGGGAACATTTTTCCTGCATTTAGCCTGTCCTGTCCTTTTATAATTGTATATGTTTCTATAAGATCCCCCCTCATCCTACTAAACTCCAGTGAATACAAGCCCAGTCTTTTCAATCTTTCCTCATATAACAATCCCGCCTTCCCAGGGATCAATCTCGTAAACCTATGCTGCACTGCCTCAATCACAAGGATGTTCCTCCTCAAATTAGGAGACCAAAACTGTACACAATACTCCAGATGTGGTCTTACCAGAGCCCGATACAACTGCAGAAGAACCTCTCTACTCCTATACTGAAATCCTCTTGTTATGAAGGCCAACATTCAATTAGCTTTCTTCACTGCCTGCTGTACCTGCACGCCAAATGTCAGTGACCAGTGTACAAGGACACCCTGGTCTCGCTGTACCTCACCCTTACCTAACCCCATTGAGATAATAATCTGCCCCCTTGTTTTTGCCACCAAAGTGGATAACCTCACATTTATCTATATTGTACTGCATCTGCCATGCATCTGCCCACTCACTCAACCTGTCCAGGTCACCCTGCAACTTCCTAACATCATCTTCACAGTTCACACTGCCACCCAGCTTTATGTCATCCGCAAACTTGCTAGTGTTGCTCCTAATTCCCTCTTCTAAATCATTAATATATATGCTAAACAGTTACGGCCCCAACAACGAGCCTTGCGGCACTCCACTCACTATTGCCTGCCATTCTGAAAAGGACCTGTTCACTCCTACTCTTTGCTTCCTGTCTGCCAACCAATTTTCTATCCATGTCAACACCCTACCCCCAATACCATGCGCTCAAATTTTAGTCACCAGTCTCCCATGCGGCACCTTATCAAAGGCTTTCTGAAAGTCTAGATACACTACATCCACTGGCTCCCATTCATCCATTTTACTTGTCACATCCTCAAAAAATTCCAGAAGATTAGTCAAGCATGATTTTCCTTTCATAAATCCATGCTGACTTGGACTAATCCTTTTACTGCTATCCAAATTCCCCATTATTACCTCTTTAATAATTGACTCCAGCATCTTTCCCACCACCGGTCAGGCAAACTGGTCTGTAATTACCCGTTTTCACTCTCGCTCCTTTCTTGAAAAGTGGGATAACATTCGCTATCCTCCAATCCACAGGAACTGATCCTGAATCTATTGAACATTGGAAAATGATCACCAATGCATCCACTGTTTCTAGAGCCACCTACCTGAGGACCCTGGGGTGCAGACCATCAGGCCCAGGGGATTTATCATCCTTCAGTCCCATTAGCCTACCCAATACTATTTCTCGCCTAATGAAAATTTCATTCAGTTCCTTTACCCCGTTAGATGGCTGTCCTCCAGTACTTCTGGGAGATTCAAGTCAAGTCAAGTCAAGTCAAGTCAAGTTTATTCGTCACATACACATTCGAGATGTGCAGTGAAATGAAAAGTGGCAATGCTCGTGGACTTTGTCCAAAAAACAAACAAACAAACAAACAAACTACAAACAGAATGGAACAGAATCACATATTCTTTTACATATTAAATATTGTGGGCGGAAGGAAAAAGGGAGGAAAAAAACAGCAATTTAAAAAAAAACAGTAGAATGGTCCAGTAAAGTTAGTCCCTGGTGAGATAGGAGTTTACAGTCCTAATGGCCTCTGGGAAGAAACCTTCTCAACCTCTCCGTTCTCACAGCATGGCAATGGAGGCGTTTGCCTGACCGTAGCAGCTGGAACAGTCCGTTGCGGGGGTGGAAGGGGTCTCCCATGATCTTATTGGCTCTGGAGTTGCACCTCCTGATGTATAGTTCCTGCAGAGGGGCGAGTGAAGTTCCCATAGTGCGTTCGGCCGAACGCACTATTCTCTGCAGAGCCTTCTTGTCCTGGGCAGAGCAATTCCCAAACCTGATTGTAATATTTCCGGACAAGATGCTTTCCACAGCCGCTGAGTAGAAGCACTGGAGGATCCTCGGAGAAACTCTGAATGTCCTCAATTGCCTGAGGTGGTAGAGGCGCTGCCTTGCCTTACTCACGAGTGCTGCAGCATGTGATGTCCATGTCAGATCCTCAGAGATGTGGACTCCCAGGTATTTAAACAGCTCACCCTATCCACAGTATCCCCATTTATCCTCAATGGTGTGTACGTCCTTGGATGATGTGCCCTCCTAAAGTCCACGATCAGCTCCTTCGTTTTTTTGATGTTCAAGTGGAGGCTGTTGTCCTGACACCAGAGTGCCAGATCAGCCACCTCCTCCCGGTAGGCCTTCTCATCGTTGTCTGAGATCACGCCCACCACCACAGTGTCATCAGCAAACTTGATTATTGAGTTGGAGCTGAACCTAGCCACACAGTCATGTGTGTACAGGGAGTACAATAGGGGGCTGAGGACGCAACCCTGGGGGGATCCTGTGCTCAGGGTGAGGGTGTTCGATGTATTCCCTCCCATCTAGACTACCTGGGGCCTGGCGGTGAGAAAGTCCAGGTCCCAGGCACACAGGGGGGTGTTGAGCCCAAATTCCAGTAGCTTCTCGGCCAGTCTGGTGGGGACTATCGTGTTGAAGGCTGAACTGAACTCTATGAACAGCATCCTCACGTAGCCTCCCTTCTGGCTGTCAGGATGAGAGAGAGCGGTGGATTTTTTGAAGCAGGCAGGGACCACGGATTTGTCCAGGGAGAGGTTGAATATTGTAGTGAGCACCGGAGCTAGCTGCGTAGCACAGGACTTAAGTACACGCCCCGAGATGCCATCGGGGCCTGCAGCTTTCCTCGTGTTCTCCCGTGCCAGAGCCCTCCTCACATCGTGCTCGGACAATGAGAATGTGTGCTCACATTGTTTGTGTTTTCCTTAGTGATGACAGATCTGAAATACCTATTCAACTCTTCTGCCATATCCTTGTTCCCCATAATAATTTCACTCGTGTCTGCCTTCAAGGGACCCACATTTGACTTTGCTATTCTTTTTCCCTTAATATATCTAAAGAAGCTTGTACTGTCCTTCTTTACATTCCTGGCCAGTTTCCCCTCGTACTTCATCTTTTCAGCCCGTATTGCCTGTTTTGTTTCCTTCTGTTGTCCTATGAATGTTTCCCAATCCTCTGGCTTCCGGCTACTCTTTGCTGAGTTATACATATTTTCTTTTAGTTTTATTCTATCCCTAACTTCTCTTGTCAGCCACGGTTGCCTCCTACTCCCCTTAGAGTCTTTCTTCGTTTTTGGAATGAAATGATCCTGCGTCTTCCGGATTATGCCCAGAAATTCCTGCCATTCCTGCTCGGATCCTTTTCCAGTCTACCTTGGCCAGCTCCTCTCTCATGCCTTCATTGTCCCCTTTGTTCAACTGACTCACTTACTCACTGACTCACGGCTTTCTGGTCTCACTCAGTCACTGACGCATGGCTTTCTGGACACTCACTCACTCGCTCACTCACTCGCGACTTTCTGGACTCATTCACTCACTGACACGGCTTTCTGGACTCACTCACTGACACGACATTCTGGACTCACTCACTCACTGACATGAGTTTCTTGGGGGAGGGGTGCGTGGGGGGAGGGGTGTGCTTGTGAGGAGGCGGCTGCTTGGTGGGAGTTGGGTGCGTGAGGAGAGGGGGGTGCGTGGGCGGAGGGAGGTGGATTGGGGAGTGGGGTGGATTGGGGAAGGGTTGTGCGTGGGGGAGAGGTGTGCATGGGGGAAGTGGTGCGTGGGGGGCGGGGGTGCGAGGGGAGGGGAGGAGGGGTGCAGGGCAGGGGAGGAGGGGTGTGGGGGGGGGAGGTGTGGGGGGAGGGGAGGAGAGGTGTGGGGGAGAAGGGAGGAGGGGTGTCGGGGAGCGAATAAGGGATGTGGTGGGAAGGAGGGGTTTACGGGGAGTTGAGGAGGGGTGTGGGGGGGAGGGGAGGGATCTGAGGAAGGACATTATAGCCATAGAGGGAGTGCAGAGAAGGTTCACCAGACTGATTCCTGGGATGTCAGGACTTTCATATGAAGAAAGACTGGATAGACTTGGCTTATACTCGCTAGAATTTAGGAGATTGAGAGGGGATCTTATAGAAACGTACAAAATTCTTATGGGGTTGGACAGGCTAGATGCAGGAAGATTGTTCCCGATGTTGGGGAAGTCCAGGACAAGGGGTCACAGCTTAAGGATAAGGGGGAAATCCTTTAAGACCGAGATGAGGAAAAACTTTTTCACACAGAGAGTGGTGAATCTCTGAAACTCTCTGCCACAGAGGGTAGTTGAGGCCAGTTCATTGGCTATATTTAAGAGGGAGTTAGATGTGGCCCTTGTGGCTAAAGGGATCAGGGGGTATGGAGAGAAGGCAGGTACGGGATACTGAGTTGGATGATCAGCCATGATCATATTGAATGGCGGTGCAGGCTCGAAGGGCCGAATGGCCTACTCCTGCACCTAGTTTCTATGTATCTATGTATCTATGTGTGTGGGGCTGGTGTGTGGGAGGGGGGAGGGTTGTGTGTGGGGGGGAAGGGTGTATGCGAGGGGGGGGGGTGTGGGGGAGGGATGTGTGCGAGGGATGTGTGGATGGGGGATGTGGTGCATGGTGGGAGGTGGGTGTGGGGGGAGGCGAGGAGGGGGGTGAGGGGAGGAGGGGTGTGGGGGAAAGGGAGGAGAGGTGTGGGGGTGTGGGGGTGTGGGGGAGAAGGGAGGGTTTGGGGGTGGTGGGGCTGGGGGAGGGGGTGTGTGTGGGGGAGGGTGTGTGTAGGGAGGGGTTATGTGGGGAGGGGGTTTGTGGGGTTGTTGGGGTAAGGGGGGAGAGGAGGGGTGCATGTGGGATGGGGAGGGGTGTGGGTGATATGGGGGTGTGTGGGGGAGGGAATTTGTGGGGTTGGGTGAAGGGGTGTATGTGGGAGGGGGGAGGGGTGTGAGCAGTAGGCGGGGTGTGGGGAGGGTGGTTGTCAGGGAGGGTGTGTGGGGGAGGGAGGGTTGTAGGGAGGGTGTGTGGGGGAGGGAGGGTTGTGGGGAGGGTGTGTGGGAGAGGGAGGGGTGTGGGGGAAGTGGTGTGTGTGGGGGAGGAGGTCTGTGTGGGGGAGGGGGTGTGTGTGGGGTGGGAGTTTGTGGGGTTGTGGGGGTAGGGGTGGTGGGGGTAGGGGTGGTGGGGGGTAGGGGAGGGTGTGTATGTGGAGGCAGGGGTGTGGATGGTAGCGGGGAGTGGTGGGGAGGGTGGGGGAGGGGGTGTGGGGGAGGGAGAGGGTGAGGTGTGGGGGAGGGAGAGGTGTGGGGGGGTGTGGGGGAAGGTGTGTGGGAGGGGGTGTTGGGGAGGGTGTGTGTGAGGGAGGGTGTGGGGGAGGGGCTCTGTGGGGGAGGGGAGTGTGGGCAAGGGGGGGGGGTGTTGAGGAGGTGGGGTATAGGGGAGGGGGCAGGGGTATAGTGGAGTGGGTTGCAGGTGGGGATGTGGGAGGGTGGTGTGTGGGCTCACCTGTTCCCGGCCCCAGCTCCGACCGCACTCCTGGCTCCAGGGCCCAGCTCCGGACTCACTCAGCTGCTCCCGTCTCCAATGCCTGTCGTGCTCACAGCCCCAGCCCGCGAACACAGCCCGCCCCCACCTGTGGAACACAGCCCACACTCCGCTGCTCCGCTAAAGCTGTTTATTCTGGGCGGCTTCTGGATGGGCGGCTTCTTAAACGGACGGCTTCTGGATGTGGGGCTTCTGGACGGGCGGCTTCTGGACATGCTTATGTATTCAGCCCCGCCTACCGGGGTTTATTCCACATTGGGTGCCGGAAGGGGCGTTACTTTCATGGTGACTGACAGGCGAGAAGACCAATCTGCTGATCTCATGATTATTTAAACCTTTTGTAAGTTTTGTAATCTTCCAACAATCGGAACAAAACGTGGTGGCCTGGAGCAGAAGAGAACGCTGAGTAAGGTGGCCAAAAAATCGTAGCAGACCGGAAGTGGTCAAGATGAGAGTTTTAGTAATTGTATAGATAGATATAAGATAGATGTGTAGGAAAGAACTGCAGATTATGGTTTAAATCGAAGGTAGACACAAAATGCTGGAGTAACTCAGAAGGACAGGCATCATATCTGGAGAGAAGGAATGGGTGACGAAGAAGGGTCTCGACCCAAAACGTCACCCATTCCTTCTCTCCAAATAGGATTTATCCTTGTTTCTTCAATAATATCATCCTTCTCCTGACTAACCTGCAGACAGGATTATTACATTCCCAATCTTTCCTTCTTTATAGCACATTACAGTTATTGCCAATATATAGCTTAGTCCCATGTGGTGACTTATGTCTGTAGCTCAACCATGTTATTATTTAACATTTTATATGTTTGCCAAAAAATCTCATAGATTTGCAATTACCTTTGCGGATCTTTCCTATTTCTGAATTATTTTTACTCGAGTGCCATTGTCTCTCAGCTTTCTGTGCATCTGAAATATTCTCGTTAATGATTTATCAACTTAACCAACTCCCGAACAAGTTCGTTTAGGCCCACTATCATGTACGACATAACCCGTCCAAGAAGACAATCCATTCAAAGGGTTGTTACCAAGTCTGGAGGGTTTGTGTTGGAAAGAAAGTCTGGATAGGAAGTGGTCTTTTTTCTGAGGAGAGTTAGAAGTTGAAGGGTGACCTTTATATGGGTCAGCATGGTGGCGCAGCGGTAGAGTTGCTGCCGTACAGCGCTATCAGCGCCGGAGACCCGGGTTCGATCCCGAATATGGGTGCTGTCTGTACATAGTTCGTACATTATTCCCGTGACCGCGTGGGTTTTCTCTGAGATCTTCGGTTTTCTCCCATAATTATATAATATGTACAGGTTAATTAGATTGGTATCAGTGTAAAATTGTCTCTAGTATGTGTAGGATTGCGTTAATGTGTGGGGATCACTGGTCGGTATGGACTCGGTGGGCCGAAGGGCCTGTTTCCGCACGGTATCTCGAAACTAAACTAAACTAAAGCTGTATAAATTCATGAGAGACATAAATAAAATGGATAGACATAGCCTGTTCCCCGGGGTAAGGAAGCTCTAAACCTAGAGAGTAGGAGAAACATTTAAAAGAGACCTGATGGGCATCCTTGATCACACACAGGGTGGTGCAGAAATGGAATAAGCTGCCAGAGGAAGTGATAGAGGTATAAACATTCATGACATCTGAAGGACACTTGGACAGGTGCATCTATAGGAAAGGATTGGGCCAGGTGCAGGCAATTTGGACTAGCTCGGTTAAGCTACTTGGTCGATAAATACATAAGAGGCAAAAGGGTAACTAGAGAGAGAGTTGGACCTCTCAGGAATCTAAAACGGTCACCTCTGTGTAGAGCCACAGGAGATGGGCAAGGTCCTCAATGAGTATTTCTCCTCTGTATGTACCGAGGAGATAGACAGTAGGACGGAGTAAATTGGAGCAGTCACTGGAAGTGTCTTGAGAGCAGTCAGGGTTATTGCCGAAGAAGTACTGAAGGTACTGTCATGTTTGAAGGTAGACAAATCTCCAGGGCCTGATCAGATATATCAGAGGAAATAGTGGGAAACTAGAGACGAAATTGCGGGACGCTGGTTGAAATTTACGAGTCGTCCTTAAATACAGGAGAGGTGCCGGAAGACTGGAGGGTGGCAAATGTTGTGCCACTTTTCAAGAAGGGCTGCAGGGAAAATGCTGCGAACTATAAACCGGTGAGCTTAACATCTGTAGTTGGAAAGTTACTGGAGAGTATTCTGAGGGATAGGTTAAACAGGCATTTGGATGGGCAAGGGCTGATTAGGGATAATCAGCATGGTTTTGTGGGAGGTCGTGTCTCACAAATCTGATTGATTATTTTGAAGACGTGACCAAAAAGGTTGATGAGGGCAGAGTTGTAGATGTTGTGTACATGGACTTCAGTAAGGCGTTCGACAAGGTTCCGCATGGTAGGTTGCTCTGGAAGGTTAGAGCTCATGGGATCCAAGGAGACATAGCAGAATAGATAGCAAATTGGCTCCATGGAAGGAAGCAGAGAGTAATGGTGGAAGGTTGCTTCTCAGACTGGGGGCCTGTGATTAGTGGTGTGCCTCAGGGAGGGTTTGGTGCTGGGCTCGTTACTGTTTGTTATCTACATCAATGATTTGGATGAGAAAATGTAGGGCAAGATTAGCAAGTTTGCTGTTGATACAAAAGTTAGTGGTTTTGCTGATAGTGAAGATGGTTGTGAACGATTGCAGCAGGATCTGGATTGATTGGCCAGGTGGGCAGAGGAATGGTTGATGGAATTTAACAGTGTGAGGTTTTGCATTTTGGGACATCAAACAGGGGCAGGACCTACACAGTAAATGGTAGGCCTCTGGGTAGTGTTGTAGAACAGAGGGATCTAGGAGTAAAGGTGTATGGTTCCTTGAAGGTCGAGTCGCAAGTAGATAAGGTGGTCAAAAAAGCTTTAGGTACTTTGGCCTTCATCAGTCAGGGTATTCAGTATAGAAGTTGGGAGGTCATGTTGCAGTTGTATAAGACATTGGTGAGACCGCATTTAGAATATTGTGTTCAGTTCTGGGCACCATGTTGTAGGAAAGATATTGTCAAGCTTGAAAGGGTTCAGAAAAGATTTACGAGGATGTTGCCAGAATTAGAGGGTGTGAGCTATAGGGAGAGGTTGAGTAGGCTAGGTCTCTATTCCATGGAGCACAGGAGAATGAGGAGAGATCTTATAGAGGTGTACAAAATCATGAGAGGAATAGATCGGGTAGATGCACAGTCTTTTGCTCAGAGTAGGGGAATCGAGGACCAGAGACATAGTTTCAAGGTGAAGGCGAAAAGATTTAACAGGAATCCGTGGGGTAACTTTTTCACACTTTTTCACAGTGGGTGTATGGAATAAGCTGCCAGAGGAGATAGTTGAGGCTGGGACTATCCAATCGTTTAAGAAACAGTTAGACAGGTACATGGATAGGACAGTTTGGAGGGATATGGACCAAGTGCAGGCAAGTGGGACTAATGTAGCTGGGACATTGTTGGCCGGTGTGGGCAAGTTGGGCCGAAGTGTCTGTTTCCACATTGTATCACTCTATGACTCTATATTGTGACTCAAATTGTGCTTCTGATTTTCTTTTTTTGTGTTTTTGGAAGGAATTCTGTCCCTGATTTGTGTATTGGTCTTTATAACTTATTTTTTTAAATTCTGATTATATGTTTCCTATAAATCTCTGTAAGGTGTCCTTGAGACCTCGGTATAAGGCGCCCATAAATAAAATTCATTATTATTATTATTATATAATTGAGTCGAGTCAAAAAGCCTGTTTCCATGTTGTATAACTGTGACTCTTTGTCTCTATTAAACCTTTTCTTCATCTTGCGTAAGGCCTGCACAGCCTAAAGGTGGAGGTCTATTTGATCTATTTGTTTGTGCACATCGGGTTGATTGCATTAGTCGAAACAGGGTGGACCACGTGAAGGTTACAATCTCCCACCCCTCTGTTAAACTTGAGTAGGTCTTCTCTCTCCTACTGTTGGTCCCAATCCTTAGGAACCCGATGTCGTATCTCCTGAGTCATTTTCCAGCCATGCATTAACCTGTTTATATTGTTCGTTTTACAACATCAGGACATCTCTATACATTTTACAAGAGACAAAGCAGGGAAAATGGTCCTTCAGCCCACCAAATCCATGCTGAAAAACAACTACCCATTTCACTAATACTATGATGATCCCTTTTTTTATTTTCCAATCTCAAAAACCACCCTGCAGATTCTACCATACAGCTACATGCAGAAATTTACAATGACCAATTAACGGACCAACACTGACACAAGATGCTAGAGTAACACAGCGGGACAGGCAGCATCTCTGGATAGAAGGAATGATTTGGGTCGAGACCCTTCTTCAGACTGATGGTCTTGACCCGAAACATCACCCATTCCTTCACAGCAGAGATACTGCCTGGCCCGCTGAATGACTCCAGCATTTTGTGTCTATCTTTGTAAACCAGCATCTGCAGTTCCTTCCTACACATAATAGACCAACACACACGTGTTGAGGTTAATGGAGGACAGCAGAGCACCTGGAGGTGACAGGGAGAACATGCTACCTTTATGTAAACACTCTCATGCTGCCGGGAGACTGGGTTCCATCAAATGATTCATGTTAAGGAATTGATGCTCTTTTAAACCACATCAAGGCAGGAATGGTGGCTGTCAAATTGCATTCTGTTTTGCAAACTGCCCAATTTAGCAATTTCAGTTGTATAGACATAAGATTCTAAATAGGCATAATATTCTAAATTCTCCACTTTGGACCAGGGGTTTCTAGAGTACTTTGGAGTGGAGCGCCTTTTCAAAGAGGTCTTCATCACCGTCTTTGAACCTTTTCCTCTGTCCACCTTTTAATCTCTTCCAATGGCACAGGTCAGAATATAGTGTTTATTTCAGGAATGAAAAGAGAACATTCTAGAAACACTCAGCAGGTCAGGCAACATCTGTGAAAAGAGAAAATGCATTCATGTTTCAGGTTGAAGATTCTTACAAGCCATTCCAGAATTTTCTATTTTAATTTCAAATTGCCAGCATCTTAGTTTAGTTTAGTGATAAAGGCATGGATGCCAGCAACTTCAGCCCACAGAGTCTATGATACCCTCCCACTAACACAATTGAGCCATTGCAGTGCATAGATACATGATAAGAGAATAATGTTTAGTGCAACGATAGTCCGAGGATTACCAATGAGATAGATACTAGCTCAGGACTGTACTCTAGTTGTAGTAGGATAATTCAGTTGCTTGATAATAGCTAGCACTCTGTACAGACAAGCACCACTAGTCAGGATCAAACCTGTGTCTCTGACGTTGTAAGGCAGCAACGCAACCGCTGCGCCACTGTGCTACCCCTCAGAAACTGCATTCATGTTTCAGGTTGAGGATCCTTACAAGCTATTCCAGAATTCTCCATTTCAATTTCAAATTCCCAACATCTGCCACATGATTCAACCCAACATAACCACATGGACCCTGTAACCATCAGCCACAGAGGAAAATTAAATTGGTGGGGATTAAAATCGTGGTCAAATTGTTGGGTCAAATAAATTGTTCACTACTGGATCCATTGATTTTCCTTTGGTAAGATTATACCATGAAGAACTGTCAGAAAAATAACTATTTTTCAGTTGCCAATCGGTCAGTACATTTCAAATGCAGTGTTTTTTATCTTTCCATTTCACTTTATCTAATTGCATATTACTGTTGATGTGTATGGCATAACCTAGAAATTTGTTGTTGGTTTCAGTGAATGAATACTTAGCACATTAGTGTAACATTTCTCTGTCGGCTGGATTAATACATCTGTTACACTAGTAGACAGAGGAATGTTACAGGAACCTACCTATCATTTGTCTGTTGATAACATTCCTGTATTTGCTTGATTTGGTCATTAATCAAAAAAAAAGGTTTGCATTTATAAAGATCATTTTTCACAATGTCTCAAGGTTGTTGATGGTCAATTGTTTTTTTTGAAGTATATTCTCTGTCCCACTGTCACAATGTGGCAAATATGGCACTGTGGCACAGTTGATAGAGTTGCTGCCTCACAGTGTCAGACATTGACCCAGGGTGTTGCTTGTGTGGAGTTTGCACATTCTCCCTGTAACCATGTTGATTTCCTCCAGGTACTCCAGTCCCCTCCACATCCCAAAGTTGTGCAAGTTACTTGACCTCTGTAAATTGCCCCTTGTATGTGGGTACTGGATGGGAAAGTGGGGTAACATAGAAGTAGTGTGAATGGATGATCAATGGTTGACGTGGACTCGGCGGGCTGAAGATCCCACTTCCTTGCTGTATCTTTCACTCAGTTAATAATCTGATCAGGATGCACTCAAACATTTTGTCTGATCAGGATTGCATGTGATTTTGCGACATGTGTCCTCTGAGGTGCTTAAAACCATCCGGGTGACAGAGCTAGTTGAAGTTTACAAAGAAATACCAGCCAGAATGCTTTAAAAGCTAAAAAATAAAGCAAATTAAATAATAAATACAATTTAAAAAAACACTCAAATAATATGAAATAAGATGTTACATGGCATTAGAATGATTCTGGTTTATCAGGTTTATCAGGTTTATCATTCTGATGCCTGGATTAGCTACATGGAGTATTAGCTACATGAAAAGGTTACACACTTGGTATGCCGGAGGTTGCGGGGAGGTCTAATAGGTATATAAAATGAGGCAAGGCATAGCTAGGGTCAACAGTCAGAACCTTTTTCCCCAATATGAAATACTAGAGGGCATAGCCTTGAGGTGAGAAGGGCAAAGTTTAAAGGGGATGTGCAGGGCAACTTTTTTTAAACAGAGGGTGGTGAGCACATGGAATTTTTGAATAGGCACATGGATTTGCACGGAATGGAGGTTGGATTACGTGCAGGCAGATAATAATTGGTCTTGGCATCAAGTTCGGTACAAATATTGTGGGTCAAAGGACCTGTTCCTGTGCTGAACTGTTCTATGTTCTATAACTTTATAAAAGAGATAATACTGCAAACAATTCTACTTTCATAGAATCTTTGCATTCTGTACCATATTCAACTTTAACTCATAACCGTAACCATTGGCATCAATACAGGTAGTCAATTCTGTTTTCAGTCATCTTGCAAGCAACATTTTACTTCCAAATGGTACTTTTTCATTCATTCCTTAATAGATAAATGAGATAAAACTGACCATGATGACAATTCAGGATGTTCTGCCTATAGCTTCTTGCAAGTTTCTTCCCCTCTTTACACATCATCATCCAAAAATCACACCCATGACCATTTCCTACAACCTTCCTTTAACTGTATCAGCGGTCATTTTGCAGACCATTAAATCTTATGAGGAAAAATATATTGAAGAATTGATCACTGCTACTTGCAATCAAATGGATAAATTAACTCAATTATAATTCTTCTTAAGTATGCCCCGTTATCATTTGGAATGTTTTGATTTCAATAGCCCTGTGCCAGGTTACAGTGCAAAATTGCTAAATCATATGGTAATGAAGACAGAAATATTTACTCATGTGGAAGGGGTTGCATTTCAACATGAAGAGCATAGAACAGTAGAGCACAAGAAAAGGCCCTATGGCCCACAATATTCATACTGCACATGATGCCAGGTTATATGAATGATTTCTGCCTGCATGCAATCGATATCACTCCACTCCATTCATATTCGTCCGTCTGTCTGTCCGTCCGTCCGTCCGTCCGTCCGTCCGTCCGTCCGTCCGTCTGTCTGTCTGTCTCCTGTGTGTCTGTCTCTGTCTGTGTCTGTCTCTGTCTGTCTGTCTGTCTATCTATCCTATTACTAAAAGTCTCATCTTGACCACTTCCTGTCTACATTGTAAATACATTTTAGAAAAAACGCGACCCTATATCGCTATGATTTTTGTCACCATCTTACTCACCATCCTCCTCTCCTCCAACCGCCCAAAGTTTTTTTCCGATCGGTGAAATAATAAAAATGTTATAAAAATCTTCTCGCCTGTCAGTCACCTGATGAAGATAACGCCCCTTCTGGGAGGGGCAGGAGAATAAAGCCCTGGAGGCCGGACGTGAGTCAGTCACCTCGGAAGATCGTGAGTGAGAGTTGAGTCCAGAACTGTGAATCTACGCTGAACTGTGAACTGAACTGTGAGTCTGCACTATGCTGCTTGAATTGAATTGAAGGGTTGGTCTACACTGTGCTGCTTGAACTGAATTGAAGGGTTGGTCTGCACTGTGCTGCTTGAACTGAATTGAAGGGTTGGTCTGCACTGTGCCGCTTGAACTGGATTGAAGGGTTGGTCAGCACTGTGCTGCTTGAACTGAATTGAAGGGCTGGTCTGCATTGTGCTGCTTGAACTGAATTGAAGGGTTGGTCTGCATGTGCTGCTTGAACTGAATGTCATGCTCATTCCGGAAGTCCCGCTCACTGCGAAAGTCCCGCTCAGGGAAGATGCCGTGCTCAACCACGTGAATAGATTCAAGAGAGTTTTACTGTCATATATATGTTGTGTGTGAGTGTGTGAGTGTGTTGGAGGGTGTGTGTGTGTGTGTGAGATGGAGGGTGTGTAAGTGTGTGTGTTAGATGGAGGGTGTGTGTGTGTGTTACATGAAGTGTGTGTGTGTGTGTGTGTGAAGGAGGGAGTGTGTGTGTGTGTGATGGAGGGTATGTGTGTGTGTGAGCCCACCAGCTATGAGTGAGCCAATGCCAGCCCACCAGCCATAAGTGAGTCAACTGCCAGCCCACCAGCAGTGAGTGAGTCAACTGCCAGCCCACCTGCCGTGAGTGAGTCAACTGCCAGCCCACCCGCCGTGAGTGAGTCAACTGCCAGCCCACCAGCCGTGAGTGAGTCAACTGCCAGCCCACCAACCATGAGTGAGTCAACTGCCAGCCCACCATCATGAGTGAGTCAACTGCCAGCCCACCAGCCGTGAAGGAGTCAGCTACCAGTCCACCAGCCATGAGCGAGTTGCCCGCCAGCCCACCAGCTGCAAGCGAGTCGGCTGTCAGCCCACCAGTCGTGAGTGACTGACCTGCCAGCCCACCAGCCCTGAATGACTGACCTGTCAGCCCACCAGCCATGAGTGACTGAGCTGCCAGCCCACCAGGCCTGAGTGACTGAGCTGCCAGACCACCAGGCCTGAGTGACTGAGCTGCCAGCCCACCAGGCCTGAGTGCCTGAGCTGCCAGCCCACCAGGCCTTAGCTGCCAGCCCACCAGGCCTGAGTGACTGAGCTGCAAGCCCACCAGGCCGGAGTGACTGAGCTGCCAGCCCACCAGACCCGAGTGACTGAGCTGCCAGCACACAAATACATTCGGCCCACAATGTCCATACTACCCCTATGTAAACTAGTCCCTTCGGCCCCCAACACCCATACCAGCACTCCAGAAAGCCCCCCACCCCTCCCACTGGCCACCAATATTGGAATTGGTGGAGAGGTTGAACATTGCGTTGGGGGACCAGCCCTCCCGTGTGAACATGGGGCCCAACAGGTCCCACAGTCTAGTGAACATTTAAAAGCCTCTTAAGTGCCACTATCCTATCTGCATTCACCATCACACATTGATTCAGGTATTTGCTTCTCTGTGTAAAAGACTTACCATGCACATATTTACATTTTGATACAAAAGGAAATTTAGGTTCAAGTTTGTTTAGTTTCGAGATACAGCGTGGAAGCAGGCCCTTTGGCCCACCAAGTCCGCACCAACCAGTGATCCACGCATATTAACACTTTCCTACACACACGAGGGACAATTTACATTGATACAAAGCCAACAAACATTTACGTCTTTGGAGTGTGGGTGGAAACCGAAGATCTTGGAGAAAACCCACGCGGTTACGGGGAGAACGTACAAACTCCATACAAGACAGCATCCATAGTTAGGATCGAACCCGGGTCTCTGGCACTGAGAGCGCTGTAAGGCAGCAACTCTAGCGCTGCGCCACTGTGCCGCGCTAATCTTAATCAAGATAAGATGCCTTGATTAGAAATTACATGCACCATAATACGAATAATATGGCTGACAGAACAAATACACTGTGAAATGAAAATATAGTTTGCTCAGTTACTATTCATATCTATTCACCATCACCAGACCCAATTAGAGGTGACAGTCTGAAGAAGGGTCTCGACACAAAACATCACCTATTCTTTTTCTCCAGAGATGCTGCCTAACCCGCTGAGTTACTCCAGCATTTTGTATCGATCTAGAGGAGACAAATGATTGAAGTACTTGATACTAAGTTGAAAATGGCATGGAACAGTAAACCAAAGAAATTGTCTTGAAGTTCTGTGGAGAATAAATTGTTAATGATTCACTCGATCTTTGCATTTTGTGGCCTTGAGCTGGGACATTTATCATTAATGTTACACAATAAAAGATATAAACAATGGATACAACAGCACTTCAGGCAACACCTCTTCTTCCAGACAATTGAGTGGCATGCTCTTCTCCAGGGAATATTAATATTTTAAATTAACGTTCTTACTTTGTCATTGGGGTAGGCAGATTACCTTAGCTAGAGCAAGATTATATATGAACTGGTCTATTTCACAGTAATCTTTGGAACAGGTTTTGAGGCAATTTGTATCCATGAGTTTGTCATCTTTTCTTGCAGTGTCTGCAGCCTGACATACTGCATGATAGATCAGCAGATTCTTTCGATTAGCACCAGATTACATCCTAAAACTTGCAAAGGCAAGATATTTTATTCGTTATAGCTGCTGGCTACTTCATCTCAAGGCCGTTCAAACTTATCTCCTTTTTAGAATGGATACAGGAATGACACAGCTAGGTGGCTTAATAAGAAATAATCTATGAAAAGGAAATTTTGGAATGATATGCTTTATTACATTGTTAAGGTACTTTAAAGTGCGATGAACAATAAACTGCCTTTGATTTGCAGTGCTGGGACTAAGGTACATTTTTCTTTGCCTTGATTTCCTCCATGCCATTTTTTTTCTCTCAAAGTAAAGGACAACAAATGGGAACACAGATAATTTAACAAAGAAAAGCTGCATTGGGAAATTTAAATTTCTTCCTAATCTTTATTACTGATTTTGAGACCATTAATATGTATGAGTCTGCCATCCTCTCCTGAGGAATTTACTGTTTGATCTATGGTTGGTCAATTGATTCCTTCTTAGTTTAATTATTGACATACTAAAACCTGTAAAAGTATGATAAAATAAATAATAAGCTTTATCCTTCTCATATTCACAGGTTTCACATTCACATCAAATTATATAAGCAGAGAATAAAATCATTGGCTTCAACACTGATTGCGCATTAGGTATTTGCATAACATTTATTATAATGAGTGCATGACTAATAGATTCAGAAATATTATTTGATTTATTAAGTTTGGTTACTAACTCAGAGTTGGAAAAGAGTCAAGTGAGCCCACACTTGATTTAAAATAAACAAAGGAAAATATCAAAACCAATACTTTCCAAATTGAGTTTTATTTCATCCACCTATATTCTGTTGTCCCACCCTTTACAAACTAGTGGGGGCACAAGAAACTGCAGATGCTGCAATCATCAGGTCATAAGTGATAGGAGCAGAATTAGGCCATTTGGCCCATCAAGTCTACTCCGCCATGGCTGATCTCCCTCCTAACTCCATTCTCCTGCCTTCTCCCCATAACACCTGACATCAGGAATCTGGAGCAAAACAAAAATTGCTGGAGGAACACAGGAATGGAATGGAAGGGAATGGGCAGATGGTGATTTGGGTCAGGACCCTTCTTCAGATTGAAGAAGAATCCCAATATGAAATGTATTGTGTCCATTTCCTCCATAGATGCTGCCTGACCTGCTGAATTCCTCCAGCATATGTGTTTTGCTCTGCATCTTAGTAGCAGATTCTGTTTATACAACTGAAAGACTGGAAATCAATGACAAATGCCATTCCATCAATGCCTCCACACTGGACTGAATGGAGCTGATCTCTTAGGGGAAATGGTGGTTGTCAGCTTTTTGCACATGAATGTGTCTTGACATTTTTGGAGCATGCCTGTCAAAATTGACAGGCATGAGTAGTAGCTCTACAAGTAATTTTTCCACGATTAGTAGTAGCTCTACTCAATAACCAAAAATCTGTAGCCTCCTTTTGCTCTGGTATTTTATTCAATTCACATGTTTAATCAATTATGTTTTATTATTAATGTTTAAAGTTTTATGTGTCATTCCTAACTGTCACTGTTGTCACTTGTGGGCGGAGCACCAAGGCAAATTCCTTGTATGTGAATACTTGGCCAATAAACTTATTCATTCATTCATTCATTCAAAATGCAGAAAATTCAAGATGAGCTGAGTTCAAATGCCAGTGCAGATGACCTCCCAGTCCACCATGAGGCTCACCATAGAGCCCCTGGGGAGCACAAACCTGCTGAGGAGAGGGTCCTGATGCACTTCTTTTCAGGACTGACTAGCATGACCCTGTACTTTTGATTGAGGTAACCAATTTTTGCATGCATGTAAATAAATGTTCTCAACAATATTATTTTATCATATTTTAATTACTTTCATTAGTAATTAGTATTTTAAGGTTTAAATTAAACATTGTTTTAATCTATTATTTTACACCATTTAAATCTACTTGAATAGCTTTTAGATCTGGGATCAAGGCATTTCTGTTGAAGGAGGCTCAGAGAAGACTGCTTGAGGCCTGGGACATGAGTTCTCCCAAAGGATGACTTCACTCGACACTTTGCAACAGGAAAAGGGAAATATGTAGGAAGGAACTGCAGATGTTGGTTTAAACCAAAGATAGATACAAAAAGCTGGAGTAACTCAGTGCGTCCAACAGTATCTATTGAGAAAAGGGAATAGGTGATGTTTCGGGTTGAGACCCTTCTTAAACATCACCTATTCCTTTTCTCCAGAGATGCTGTCTGGCCCTCTGAGTTAACCCAGATTTATGTGTCCATCAGGAAAAGGGATGTTCTGGTGAACAGTGGACAGTGGGCCAGGTGCAGCCACAATTAGTAAGCTAGTTAGTAATACTGATACCCAATATTGATTTATGTACAATGTTCAATTTACATAAAGCATTTTTAACATGTGTAAAACATAGACAACCCAGACATTTAAACACTGCCTAATGTGCAGTGAATGTCAGAGTATATAGCCTCATGAATAGAAAGGGAGATGACTGCACTGGCAGGATATGTGTTGTGATACAGCCAAGAATCTGTGCGAAATGCTTTTTGACATCCATTACATAAATTACTTGAACAGTATTTACAAGAGGAATAATAGTGACATTTGCAGATGAAAACAAAGGGAAAGGAAAATAACATGATTAAGGACATAAGAGATTTCAGGAAAGTAAAACTAAGAAAGTGAAAAGGAGCTCCGTAATGGTAGATGCGTTTTACAGTCGAATAGTAACCTTTGCTGAGAAAAATGGAATACATGTTATTCTAAGTAAACATACTGTATCTGACAACTTATTATACAACAATGTGAAAGCAACAGGATTGTTGTAGTGGGTGATTTTAATTTTCCCAGTTGTTTGAGACTTCTTTGGGGGAGGAGCCTCAGACAGGCTGAATTTGTTAGGCGCAGCCAAGAGGGTTTCTTAAAACAGTATGTACATAGTCCAAACTGAGGACGGACTACACTTGACCTTGTATTGGGACACAGTCTGGCAAAGTGAAGGGTATTTCAATGGGAGATGATTTTGGGAACACTGATCACATCTCTCTAAGTTTTAAGGTAGTTATGAATAAGGACAAATCTGGACCTTGGGGGAAGGTCATAAATTGGGGCAGGACAAATGACAACATTATTAGCGAAGGGTTAGGGAGAGTAAATTGGGACCAGCCGTTATTTGTTGACATCTGACATGTGGCAGTTGTTTAAAGATCAGCTGACCAGAGTTTAGGGTCAACAGGAGGAGGGACATGTTGGTTGACTAGAGGGGTTGTAAATTTGATCAAAAGGGAAAAGCATGCATTTACATGGTTTAGGAAAGTAAAATCAGAGTATTTGAGGAATATGAAGAAAGCAGGAAGGAACTCAAGCAGGGATTAAGAGGATTAATAGGGTTGATGTAGTGCTGTTTGCAAGTAGGATTAAAGCAAAATTAAAGAGTTAATGGCAGCATCCTTATCAGCAGTAATGTACAGAGGGATCTTGGGTTCCAAGTACATAGCTCCATGAAAGTAACAAAACAAGAGAGAGAGTGGTAAATAAGATGTATGGTATACTTGCCTTCATCAATCAGGGTATTGAGTATAAAAGTCAGAAAGTCATGTTGCAACTTTATTAATCTTTGGTTAGGTGAGACTTGTATTAGGTGCAGTTCTGGTAACTACATTACATGAAGGCTTTGGAGAGGTGCAGATAAGATTTACCAGAATTCTGCCTGGATTGGATGGTATTAACTATGAGAAGACATTGGAGAAACTTGGATTGTTTTCTCTGGGGCATTAGAGACTGAGGAAATTTTTGCAAAGTAATTAGAAATAAATAACTGAAATAACACATTTACATAAGTATTCAGACCCTTTACTCGGAACTATGTTGAGGCACCTTTGGCAGTGATTACAGCCTCAAGTCTTCTTAGGTATGACGTTACAAGTTTGGCACAGCTGTATTTGGGTAATTTCTCCCATTCTTCTCTGCAGATCCTCTCAAGCTCTGTCAGGTTGGATGGGGAGCGTCAATGCACAGCTATTTTCAGTTCCCTCCAGGGATATTCGACCGGGTTCAAATCCGGGCTCTGGCTGGGCCACTCAAGGACATTCACAGACTTGTCCTGAAGCCACTCCTGCGTTCTCTTGGCTGAATGCTTAGGGTCATTGTCCTAGTGGAAGGTGCTCTATAAATAATAACTTTATTTATAGAGCACTTTAAAAACAACCACCATTGCAACAAAGTGCTGTACATGACCAATCACAAACATAAAACAAAACAACAAAAACATTAAAAGACAGTAAAAACAATTTAAAAAAACACTAAAACAGGAGCAAAGTCTCATGCAGGGTCAAAAGCCAAGGAATAGAAAAGGGTTTTAAGGCTAGTTTTGAAAATGGACACTGAAGTGGCCTGTCTAATGTTCAAAGGTAGAGAGTTCCATAATGTCGGAGCAGCAACAGAGAAGGCTCTATCCCCTCTGAGCTTCCGCTTAGACCTCAGTACCTCCAGGAGCAGCTGATCAGCTGACCTGAGGCACCGAGCAGGAGCGTAGGGATGCAGCAGCTCAGAGAGGTAAGGCGGGGCGAGACCATTTAAAGATTTAAAAACAAATAAAAGAATCTTATAATTAACTCTAAAGTACACAGGCAGCCAGTGGAGGGAGGCCAGAATAGGCGTTATGTGCTCCCTCTTACGTGTTCCAGTTAAAAGGCGAGCACATCTGAACCAACTGGAGATGTGCAAGGGATGATTGGCTAACTCCAAAATAAAGTGCGTTACAGTAATCCAGCCGAGACGTGATGAGGGCATGGATTACTGTTTCAAAATGCTGTCGTTCAAATAAAGATCAAACTTCAAACTGGTAAGTTCTCGTTTAATCTTACTATTTTACTTCGGAGTCACGTGAGTGACTACGTGAAGATTTCAAAGCTCTGTGATTTCATGCCGCATTCAAATCCAGGTGTCTCACTGCATCGATTGACTCAGAATGAGTAAATAATCAATAATGCATCAAACCATAACATTGCTTTAAACGAATCAATGGTTTATTTTGTAAAGAAACAATAGCAACCCCTACTATCCCAGGAGGAAATTATAAAACTGAACTCAAACAGAATGGGCAAATACCCCCGGGTTGGCAATTGGTTTATGATAAAACTTTTTGAACATCAATTCACTGGACCATCCAGCGGCTGCGAGAATATGGTCTATAGGGATGTCCATTGCCCTGGCCGCTGAAGTTGATGCCGCCCTGGTGGAATGAGATTAAAAATTGTCAGTGTTAATCTCAGCGTAAACCAGAACCTGCTTTAGCCACCTTGAAATAGTCTGAACTGACACCTTTCTATGCGTTTTTTTGTGGCTAATAAACAATGCTGATTCCGCACCTCTTAGGGTTCTGGTAGCCTTGATGTAATATAACAAACATGACACCACACACAGGCGGAAATCCATAGGGTATGCCGAAAAAGTAATCTTACATCCTGTCGCCCCTAGTCTACTCTGCTTGAGCAAATCATAGATGTAAAAAGTGACGGCATCTGCTGACACTTCCATCCTGTCTAGTCGCAGCTTCTGTAATGTCTGCACACGTTGGGCTGAAACCAACGCCATAAGCATGACTACCTTCATGGTGACTTTGGCCAAAGACAGGGCTGTGACAGGAGTCCACTGACGAAGGAGCATAAGAACTTCGCTTACATTCCAGATTACCGAATACCTGGGCCTGGGAGGATTGGAATTAAAAATTCCCTTCATAAATCTAGAAACTAGAGGGTGTGTCCCCACAGAATATAGTTCTGATCCCATGGATAAGTATGAAGACAGAGCACTTCTGGCTGTATTGATCGCATTATAGCTTAACATTTGATCGAAATAGAGCGTTGACAAGAATTCCAGCACGTCTGGGATGCCTGCAGTTTGATATGAAATTTTCTGCCGTAAGCAGAACACCTCCCACTTTCTTATAGAAGAGATGTACTGCTTTTGGGTACTATCCCTCCAGGCCGCAGTGATAACATCCACGGTGCGATAGGATAGTCCTCTCCCCAGGTATGGCATTCTTAGAATCTGCAAATTAATAGATCAATACGATCATGTAAAGGATGTTGATCGCCAGTTACCGGGTGCACCGGTAGGTTTCTATGTTTGGGAACAATCATATGAGGCTGTGTAGTCATCTGTAAAATGAGAGGGAACCATGGCTGAGTAGGCCAGTCGGGTACCACCAATACTACTGAGGCGGAGTCCTGCTTGATTTTTTGCAGACCGACTGATGAGGCAGAATGGAGGAAATGCATGTAAAAACATTCCACCCCAATGCAGCGAGAATGCATCTACTGCTGCTGCCCCAGCATCTGGTTCCCATGAAACATATTTAGGCAACTGGTGGTTCAGTCTGGATGCAAACAAATCAATATCTAGCATCCCAAACCAAGCAACAACATCTTTAAATATGTCATGACTCAACATCCATTCTGTGTTGTCATTGAATTGGTGTGACCTAGCGTCTGCCACCATGTTGAATCTGCCTGGTAAGTAGATTGCTGAAAGCCAAATGTCTCTGGTAATACACCAGCTCCAGATCTGATTAGCCAATCTATCACAAGACTTGGACTTGACTCCACCCATATGATTAACATACGCCACTGCTATAGTGTTGTCAATTTGAACCTGCACATGCAAATTACTCTTGGTAGGGCAATAAGCTTAAAGCCCATAAAACGTTCCCAAAAGCTCTAAATAATTGATCCCTCGTAATTGCAGAAGAGATGCCTCTTGCCTATTCCATCTGCCTCCACAGCTGGAAAAAGTATCAGTAGCACCCCAAACTAGAGCACTAACTTCAGTCTGTATGACTATGGAAGGTGGTTCAACCAAACATTTCCTGGAACTACTTGAGACATTCATGATCCACCATTGTATTTCAGCAATGGCTTCAGCTGGTAATTCCATGGACCTGTCAAAATGACCTGAATGTGTCCTCAGTGCCTGTTCTTTTGCTCGTTGTAATTGTTGATAATGCAGAGGTCCAAACTGCACAGCTGGAAAAGCAGCCACTAATTTACCAATCAAGCAGGCCACCTGTCTGTTTGAAGATACCACCTTCAATTAACTGCAGCCTTTTATCCCTGGGCAGAGTCACCAACATGTGATGTGAGTTAATAGTGAAGCCCAAGTAATCAATAACTTAGACTGGTGTTAATTTGGATTTAGCTGGATGAATGATGAACCCCAATTTCTGAAAAAAAAGTGAGTTTAACAACTGAAACGGATGATTCAGCTGCATCCCGAGTCTTTCCTACAATTAAGATATTGTTCAAATAGGCCATTACAATATGACACTGAGCTAGAAGTAGCCCCAGAACTGGTTTTAACAATTTAGTAAACAATCTAGGAGCTGAGGTTAATCCATTAGGCAGTGCTTTGAATTGCCATAATTGACTCATCCAGCTAAACTTCAAATATCTCCTATCATTGCAATGAATAGACACTAAGTAATATGCATCTTTAAGATCTATGCTTGCCATATAACACCCTTTGGAAATCAGCTGTTTAGCAGTAGGAAAAGTTTCCATTTTGAAATGTCTATATTGTACAAAAGGATTAAAGCTCGTCAGGTCCAGGATGATTCTACATCCTCCATCCTTTTTAGACCTAGGAAATATATTTGACACGAACTGGTGGAGTTGACGAACCGACTTCTCAATCACCACTTTATTGCATAATTCCTCAAGTTGTGCCTGTATCTCCATATTCTCTTTGTGTGAGAAAATGAGTGCCCGGCTTGGAACATGCTGAGTGGGTGGACACAAATTAGGATAGAATTTAATTCAAAACCCTTCTATACTGCACAGCACAAACAGATCTGATGTTATCTCCTGCCATTCATTTAGAAACAAGTGTAACCTACCCCCAACATAAATATTTCCCACTTAAAATATCTCTATCAGGAGCAAAACCACCTACCTGCATGGTTAACGGTGGAACTTGTTGCCCCCAGTTCCTCATGGGAAAATTCATGTTTGCCCGTGTGCCTGTAGCAGGGCGCCAGCTGGGTGTATTCGGGAATGAACGGCTCGTTCCTTCACCAGCCCCGGTCATTGCACCCCGTCGGTAGAGGAACTGCCTCCGAACTATTTTGCTGCCCATCGGCGCTTTGATTAACCCCACTGTCTTTGCCTCATCATCGAGCTCTTTTACTCGCTTTGCGAGGTCCTCCCCAAACAGCAGATTTGGCAGTTGAACTTTGCTGGGCTTGCACAGCGCTGCAAATTTAGGGTGAATAGTAGGGCTTATGGCACTTTTTCTCAAACAGTTCACTTCAAAATGTGCACTGCACAGAAGACCTAAAGCATCCTGTTGTGCTTCAGACAGGTGCCCTTCGTCCACCGTTCTGGCGAACGCAGTAATGCCTGCAGCAAGCAGCTTCAGGACCTGCTGGAGTTTTAATTCTTGTGCACAAACACCAACTCCCATTTGACCCCATATTACATGGTTAACCACCGGTATTTCAGTAAGCCACAATTAACCAGGGTTTCATACCTCTTTGCGGTATCATCCATTGTCAGCTCTTGGAGCTGATGGGAGAGTAAATAGTTAATTGTTGTGGTCAACTCCTCACCCAAAGGCTGCCCTGATTCTCTGGGGATAGTAAATTGTGCTGCCTAATTTGGTATTCCAATCTCATGCCCTTCACCCCTTGGGCTCTGCTCACCCACTGATTCGGCGTCAGTGTAAACCTGACCCATCAAACTCTCCTCCTCCATGAGGGAACGATTGAGCAGCCCTGTTCCAGGCGCTGCTGGCACAGGCTCTCCAACAGCCCGGCGTGGACACCACTCCTCCTCCCGGAGTGTATCCTTTTCGAGCATCCTCTTCATCAGGAGCTCGATTTGAGATAACCGTGTAAGAACGGTCTCCCTTTGCGGAGGTGAAGCCTCCTGGCCCGACTCGGAGTCAATAGGCCTAGCAGATTTAGAAGTAGCCTTACGCCCCAACGGCGTGGCGATGGTGCTCAAAGGCAACGTATCTGCAGTCGCTAGCCCCCCTGCTAACGACGGTACAGGTGAACTAGGCTGGCACCCGCTACCCACACTCCCGCGGTCTTCCAAGCTTTTACCAGCGGGTCGCCTCGCCTTAGAAGTTTTCTGCATGTTGAACTCGCCCTGGAAAACAAGCCTTTCCACCAGAAAGCAACCTCCAACTAAGTTGAGCACTTACCTTGAGGTTTTAAAACTTACTGCTGGAGGAGCGCTGCTACTCCAACCAGTTGCTGCGCCATGCGTCTGACGTAATGACGCGCATGTGGCTGGACGGGGTCTTCTTCACGTAGTCACTAACGTGACTCCGAAGTAAAATTACTAACTTGATTCGACAGACTTGCAAAGTACTTCAGAAATTGTCAATAAACATGGTTTTTGATATATTGACAGGATCAAATATCCTCATTTTGAAAAAATCTATGCTTAAAAATAGAATGATATAAACATGAAACATTGAAACCTTAAGAGAAGCAAGAATGTTAAATATCTTATGAATCATTTTCAATCAAGCAATATTATCGCATGCTTTATTTTAACTAAAATTAATGCAATGTGCATGTCAACATCTGAGTGATATAAGAAAGTCATAAAAGTACTGAAAACAATGTAGGTTATTTAATCCTTTGAGTCTGTGTTACGATTCAATTACATTATGACTGATTAGTCGAGGCACTATAAAATTACTATGCCATATGATATATTTAAGATCAAAAGAGCAAAGGCATTATGAACATAGACTAATAGATGGTTATCTAGGTATAATTGGCAGAATGAAAATATTATCAGTATGTATTAAGAAAAAGTTGATTTAAAAAAAAGCTACAAAAACATTTGAAATTAGCCTTTTGAGTAGAGTACAACATTTGTTGTATTGTTAACAGTGAGGTTTTGACATTTACCATTATTCTGAGTAATGTCATACATTTATTACAAGGAATAAATGGAAGAGGACAAAGCTGAGCGAATTGACTGATCAACTTAATGTGGAGAAAGTTAACAGGTGAGTATCTGTGGCAATAAACCAATCATTTAGCTTTAGTTCAGTTTAGCAATACAGCTTGGAAACATGCCTTTCGACCCACTGAGTCTAGGCCAACCAGAAATCCCCATATATTAGCACTATCGACAATTTACAATTTTACCAAGCCAATGAGCCTACAAACCTGTCTTTGGAGTATGGGAAGAAAGCAGAGCTCACGGCAAAAACCCTCACAGGTCATGGGGAGAACGTACAAACTCCATACAGACAGCACCAGGATTGAACCCTGGTCTCTGTAAGGCAGCAACTCTACCGCTGCGTCACCTTGCCGCATCATTCACTGGTCATCACTGACTGAGGAGAAAGATTGGATTTGTAATTATGCTCCTAGAGCTAACCTCCCTTAGTCCAGTTCAGTAAAACACGGAGTCAAGCACTGGACCACTAAACTTTATTTTATGAAACAATAACAAACTCCCTATACAATACCTAACTGCTGCGGGTCCGATCCTTGTCTCTGCTTGTCCAAGCCCTTCAGCCTCGTGCAAGCAGATATCTCCAAAAGGTTACGCAGTCCTAAGCGCCCTTCCAGAAGATCGACAACAATCCTAGTGGGGGTCAACTTTTATAGGTCATCGGACCCTGTCGGGCAGAACTACATGGGGGTGACAGCCCCTACAAACCAATCACAGATATCAATTACATTAAAGTGTTATTAACAGTTCCCCAACCCAATTACAAAGTGCCCCATTACAATGTTTCTACAGAAGCTTTTGGAAAGAAGTCAGCTAACTAAGTAATGCAACATTTTCCCAGGTAATATAAACAATTCAACCAAGGCTTCACACTTCAGCCAATCATCAAACAGCAGCACAAACACCTTGCAACATTATTAACAGTATTTACAAACCTTCTGCAGTGGGCCAATTCTGATAATGCATCTGCAAAACCTCTGAGCATCTCTGCACAGTCCTCATACATTTTAACAATTGAGAGGACATCTGGACCTCACCTTATCTGACATATCAATCTAGAACCTAGACTTTCTGGCACTGGCTCACAGCTTGTAGCTTTACACAGAAAAAGACCAAGCAGGCACTGCAGATTCAAAGATCCTCCATTTTATAATAACCGTAATTTAGTCAATATTAACAAATTCACCCTGAATAATTCTATTGGTGAGAAAATGTTCAGAGAAGCTATTTCTAATAATTAATGTGAGAGGGTATTAGCAATATCGTATTGTCTGGCGTAAGTGCCATTATATGGGGAGGCCAAACAAAGCCTGCCTAAAAATGAGGTGTAAATTTGACAGACACAGAAACTGCAGATGCTGGAACCTTGTGTAGAACACAAGGTGCTGGATTAACGCAGCAGGTCAGGCAGCATCTTTGGTGGCTAAGGATAGATAATGTTTCAGTTTAGGACTCTTCTTCAGCCCAGTCTCGACTGAAGAAAGGTCCCAACTCAACATTTTGCGTATCCATATACTCCAGAGATGCTGCCTGAGCTGCTGAGATACACCAACACTTTGTGTTCTATAAAAAATGTGGACAGCTGATGAAGCAATGCTTCTGCCCAAGACAATGTGCCCTGTCCTGTCAAACCTACCTAAAATGATAACAAAATAGAAACACACAGCACGGGCCGGCACGGTGGTGCAGTGGTAGAGTTGCTGACGTACAGTGCCAGAAACCTGGGTTCGATCCTGACTACAGGTGCTGTCTGTATGGTGTTTGTAAGCTCTCCCCCTGACCTGCGTGGCTTTTCTCTCGGTGCTCCGGTTTCCTCCCACACTTCAAAGACATAGAGGTTTGTAGGTTAATTGGCTTCTGTAAAATTGTAAATTGTCCCCAGTGTGAGTAGGATAGTGCCAGTGGATGGGGATCGCCGCTGGTCGGCGTGGGCTCAGTGGGCCGAAGGGCCTGTTTTCAAGCTGTATCTCTAAACTAAACTCAGCTAAAAGTAAGTCAGGCAGCATCTCTAGAAAGAGAACACCTATCCACTCTCTACAGACTCGGGGCAGAGGCCAATGAACCTACAAACTGACATGTATTTGGGATGTAAGAGGAAACAGGAGTTCCTGAAGGAAAAGCTCATAGTCATAGGGAGATTGTGTAAACTCCACACGGACAGCACCTGAGGTCAGGATCGAACCTAAGACTCTGGTGCTGTGAGGCAGCAGCTGCACAAATAATAGAAGTAATTAATGAGGATGGGATGTTCCATGTGTCGGTATGGATTTCAAAAGTTGCTTGTCTCATTTTTAAATGGTAAAGTTATTAGGAAAATTGAAGCATGTAAAATTGAAAGGATGTTGGTAGCATTGCACTAAATTAGCTAAGGGATTGAAAGCAGAGAGCAATAGCATACAAAACTGCTTTTTTCCCCCACATTAGAGGGAAGTATACAGTGGTGTTACCCAGGGGTAAACAAAGTAACCTGCATTATTGATCTCGGCTTGGGTATGAAAGGCAAAACTTAAACATTCGAATACAAAGCTCAAAAGTACCAATGAAGATTGATTCAGCAGTTTCATCAAAGAGATAGCACAGCAAAATAAAACGATTAGCTGTCTTCTATGTTGCAATGTTCTGATTCGTTAATTTTAGGATATTATTTAATTTTGTTAAAATGTTCTGATTCATTAATTTTCTAATATAAACAGTCCATTTTACATTACTATAATACAACATATTCTACCAATCATTCTATTATACCTCCTTGCATGATGGTTTGGTTCAGTTGGGCTGTCAGAGAGTAGTGGGTTTTTGACCCATTGTAGCATTCCATGCCTTGACTGCATATTCCAAGACTGATTGAGGGTCTCATGTACAGATGTCTTTCAGTAAGATAGTAAATTGACTAGGAAGGAACTGCAGATGCTGGTTCAAACCTTAGATAGACACAAAAAGCTGGAGTAACTCAGCGGGACAGGAAACATCTCTGGAGAGAGGGAATGGGTGATGTTTCATGTTGAGACCCTTCTTCAGACTGGTTAGGGATAAGGGAAACAAGAGATATAGATGATGATGAAGAGAGATAAAGAACAATGAATACAAGATATGCAAAAATGTAATGATGATAAAGGAAGCAGGCCATTGTTAGCTGTTTGGGTGAAAATGAGGTGTAGAGTTGGAGAGCAGGAGGATCACAGGGGAGCAGCCAGAGAGAGTGTTGCAGAACTCTCATTGGAGAGACGATTGAGTAAATAACTTGTATGTATACATACTTGGCCAATACATTTTATTCAATTCAATTCAGATCCTGTCTGGCAATATTAGATGGACGTAAAATAACTCAAATGATATTTGAAGATAACCAGGAATTCATGAGAAACTGTTCTTGTTGAAGCCATGTTATCGAAAGGAGTCAGACTCATCGTTCAATCTTTGTGCTTTGCTCATCCATATATTCTGTTTGTGAGACATTGTTCCATGCCAATTGACTGCCACCCTTACTTACACAGGAGCAGTAACTTCTAGATTGTCATTTGTTGTGAAGTGTTTTCAATGCATTCAATATGTGATGAAGCCAAATAAATAGATTTAATCTTCGATTTAATCTTTGTCTCCTCTTCCCAAAGGAAATAAATCAAATATATATTAAGGATCTGTGTGAAACAATTTGTATGCCATCATTTAGTTGTCATGAAAACTCACAAAAGTCAAAGCACTTCATGGGATATAAATAATCCCATGACTGATATTGACATTCTCTCTTTATTACTGTTTAAATATTAAGTAGTTAAAATAATTCTACATAAATATTTCATATTAAGTTAGTTTAATAATATTTTGTTTTTGTATGAATATGGTATAACTTTTGAATGCGGTGTATAGATCAAGTATTTCATAATACAAAATAAGTCAAAGAGATAAGGTTACTCAGCCCATTAGAGCTTATCTCTTTGGTACCCTCATACATCTTAGCATCTAATTCCATTTTGAACATGGCTGGATTTGATCGGCCCCATAAATGGATATGGGGGATTACGATTCACATTAACCCTCACCTTTTGATTGCAAGTCAGGCAGCAAGCCAAGTTCATCATGCTGACTTATTTCAAGAGTTTTGGCACCAAGTAAGCATTAACTCTCCTGTTTATTTGCTGGGCACATCGGCCGAGAGGCAGTGCTTCAAGTGACCAATTCCAATGAATGCGGGGTTTGAGGTTGGTCTCCATCTTTTTGAGATGAGGTTTAATGTGTAGTTGTTGCTGGCAATTATGTAGGAAGTGCATGGTGTAGAAAGCATGACACAATATTGGAGACAGTGTGCTCCAAGCTTTTTGGATTCAACACTGTAAACCCCGATGGAAGAGGTACATGGTGAAAGTGATGCATTTTATCCACAGGGGTCCAGGAAATCTTCCGAACATACTCGGTACATGGTGCTGCCGGTGAGGCGGAATGAGATGAGGTTTGCAGGACAGCAGAATAGTACGAAGGTTAATGGTAATTGTCATGGAATTGAATGTCATCTAAGTAATTCAGTGGCCTCACGTAACTGATTACGGGGACAGCAAATGCATCTTCAAGTGCCACATCTTTCAGCTACACGTATCATCAGACATTGTTCACTTCATAACACAGCTATCATTCACCTACCACTGATCACTGTTAATTACTATTCTAACTTCAAAGAGTTCACCGTTTCAATAAACATTTAACACACTCACAGCTTGCTTGAGCCACGTGCTACTCATTTTACTTCGGAGTCACGTGAGTGATTCCATGAAGAACCCCGCCCTTACGGCATGCGTGTCATTACATCTGACGCATGGCGTAGCGACCAGTTTGGAGGAGCAGCGCTCCTCCAGCGGTAAGTTTTAAAAAGCCTCAGGTAAGTGTCAAACTTAGTCGGAGGTCATTTCTGCGCTTGTTAAATCTTGTTTCAGGAGGGCAAGTCCAAGCATGGAGAAATCGTTGAGAGCAAGGCGAGTCGTTGCGAAAGTAACTAAGGACCGCGGGAGTGCGGGTAGCGGGCGGCCGCCTAGCTCATCTACAGAGTCGCTAATAGTCAAACCAGCGACTGCAGACTTGGTGTCTGAGAGGCACCGTGGCTACGCTGGTGGGGCGTAAAGCTACCAGAAAGTCTGTACGGCCGATGGACTCCGACGAGTCCGGTCGGGAGGGTCAAGAATGGATACCGTCTTTGGATGGTTATCCAGAATGGAGCTCCTTATGGAGGGGATGATCCATCCAGAACGCCGGTCTCTTCCAGAGCCCGAGGAGGTGGAGAGCATACCGGGTCAGTATGAGTCTGGCGCCGAGTCTGTGGGCTTAGTATTGGAGGCTGCCCCAAGAGATGAAGGGCACGAGCCGGAGGTCCCATTCCTGGCCGCAAGATTTGCCATCCCGACAGATTCGGGAGAGGCGCTGGGTGAGGAATTGGCTGCCACAATAAACTACTTGGCCTCACACCAGCTTCAGGAGCTCACCATGGATGCAACAGCTCGTAAATATGATACCCCAGCTAATTGTATCCTGCTTAAAGTGCTGGCAGTAAACCATGCCATTTGGGGCCATATGGGTATAGGCATCAGGGCGCAGGAGATGAAACTGCAGAGGGTACTGAAGCTACTTGCTTCCGGCATTACGGCATTCGGGAGGTCGGTGGATGGGGGGCACCTGACTGAGGTTCAGCAGGATGCCCTGGCTCTCATGTGCAATGTGCACTTTGAGATTAACTGCCTTAGAAAGAGCGCCATCCGCCCTACAATCAACCCAAAATTCGCTGCCCTGTGTAAGCCTAGCAACGTCCAGCCACCAAACATTTTGTTTGGGGAAGACCTCGCTAAACGGGTGAAGGAGTTGGATGACGAGGCAAAGACCGTCGGGCTCATTAAGGTGCCAATGACCAGCAGAACCCTTCGGAGGCAGCACCCCGACAAGCGGTTTGCCGAAACCGGGTTCAGGCAAGGACCAAGCCGGCCATTCAATGTGCGCAGCTGGCACACTCCAGCAGGATCACGAGCAACCATGCCATTTCCCACCAGAGCCAGGGGACAAAGAACTCCACCGGTAACCATGGAGGTAGGTGGGTCCGGTGCTTGTCGAAACATATTCAGTGAGAATTACCTACCAGTTGGGGGAAGGTTACACTGGTTTCTGAAAGAATGGTATGGGATAACATCAGAATTGTTTATACTGCAAGCTATATAAAGGGTTTCGAATTGAATTCATTTATAATTTGTGTCCACCTACACAACATACACCAAGGCGGGCACTTGTGTTCTCACAAAAAGAAAATCTGGAGGTTCAGGCTGAAATAAAAAAAATTATATATAAAAGGAGTAATTGAGAAGACAGTTTGTCAACCTCATCAATTCGTATCTAACATATTTCCTGGACCAAAGAAAGATGGTGGTAGTCGGATTATTTTGGACCTGACGGACCTTAATCCGTTTGTGCAGTTTAGGCATTTCAAGATGGAAACGTTTGCCACTGCCAAGCAATTGGTTTCCAAAGGGTGTTATATGGCATGTATAGATCTAAAGGATGCATATTACTCAGTGCCTGTTCATAAAGACCATCGGAGATATTTGAAATTTAGTTGGATAAGGCAGTTGTGGCAATTTAAAGCGCTGCCTAATGGGTTAACCTCAGCCCGTAACTTATTTACAAAGCTGCTAAAATCAGCATTGGGGCTACTCCGGGTTCAGGGTCACATTGTAATGGCTTATTTAGATGATATCTTAATAATTGGAAAAACTCGGGAAGCAGCTGAGTTATCTGTTTCAGCTGTTAAACTCATGTTTGAGACGCTGGGGTTTTAATTCATCCAACTAAATCAATAAAGTTATTGATTATCTGGGATTCACAGTTAATTCAACTCGCATGTCTGTAACTCTACCCAAGGGCAAGAGATTAGATTTAGTTGAAGGCTGTATCAAGCTCATGGAAGAGCAATCACCTTCAATTAGGCATGTGGCCAGCTTGATTGGCAAATTGGTAGCAGCCTTTCCAGCTGCAAATTATGGACCTTTGCATTACCAACAGTTACAGAGGGCAAAGGTACAGGCACTCAGCAATCATGCAGGTCATTTCAATAGACCCATGCAATTACCAACTGAAGCCATTGTTGAAATTCAGTGGTGGATTAGAAACATTTTGAGTTGTTCCAGCAAAATTTTGATTGAAGCACCTTCAGTTATATTACAGACTGATGTTAGTGCCCTAGGTTGGGGGGCTACCGATACCATCTCTAGCTGTGGAGGCAGATGGAATGTGCATGAGGCATTTATTCTCCAATCACATGGAATTAATTATTTAGAGTTACTGGGAGCATTTTATGGGCTTAAGGCTTATTGTACCAACTAGCATCACTTACATGTTCAGCTTCAAATTGACAACACCATGGCAGTGGCGTATGTGAATTATATGGGTGGAATCAAGTCGGAATCTTGTGACAGATTGGCTAACCTTATTTGGCATTGGTGCATTAAAATAAACATTTGGGTTTCAGCTGTTTACTTACCAGGCAGGTTCAACATGGTGGCAGACACCAGGTCACGCAAATTCAATGACAACACAGAATGGATGTTGTTGCTCGGTATGGGATGCCAGATATAGATTTGTTTGCATCCAGACTTAATCACCAGGTGCCGAAGTATGTTTCATGGGAACCAGACCCAGGGGCAGTAGCGGTAGACGCTTTCGCGCTACATTGGGGAGGAATGTTTATATATGCATTTCCCCCATTCTGCCTCATCAGTCGGTGCTTGACCAAGATCAAGCAGGACTCTGCTTCAGGAGTTTTGGTGGTGCCCGACTGGCCTACACAGCCATGGTTCCCTCTCATTGCGGACATTATAACTCAACCTATTATGGTGGTTCCAAAACGTAATAACCTATTGGTGAACCCTGTGACTGGAGATCAACATCCGTTGTATGATCGTATTAATTTGTTAATTTGCAGGTTTTAAGGAGGCCATACCTGGGTCTGGGTCTATCCAATCGGACCGTGGATATCATCACATCATCCTGGATGGATAGCAAAATAGCAGTACATATCCCATGTCAGGAAATGGGAGGCGTTTTGCTCACAAGGAAACATTAGTTACCACACAGCTTCCATCCCAGATGTGTTAGAATTTCTGTCCAAATTGTATTTTGATGATGGATTGAGCCATAGTGCCATCAATAGTGCTAGGAGTGCTCTATCATCGTATTTATGTTTGGGGTCAGAACTACAGTCTGTAGGATCTCATCCATTACTATCCCGATTTATGAAGGGTGTTTTTAATTCCAATCCCCCCAGGCCTAGATATGCAGAAATCTGGGATGTCAATGTGGTACTCACGCTGCTTCGTCAGTGGGGTCCAGCCACATCCTTGTCTTTGGTAAAGATTATCCTGAAGTTGGTCATGCTCATGGCGCTGGTGTCGGCGCAAAGGGTTCAGACTCTGCAGAAGTTGAGACTGGACAGGATGGGGTCATCTGGGAATGATGTTATGTTCTACATATATGATCTCATAAAACAGAGCAGACCAGGTGTGTCCGGATTCAAGCTTGTACTGTCAGCATATCACATGGATTTACGACTGTGTGTAGTGGCCCACTTGCGATGTTATATTGAGGTCACCAAGGGCCTCAGAGGATCGGAAGTACAATTGTTTATTAGCCACAAAAAGCCACATGGGAAAGTGTCGGTCCAGACCATCTCAAGATGGCTGAAACAAGTGCTGGTTTGTGCAGGAGTTAATACTGACAATTTTAAATCTCACTCCACCAGGGCGGCATCAACGTCAGCAGCGAGGGCAATGGACGTCCCTCTAGAACATATCCTCGCGGCTGCAGGATGGTCAAATGAACTGACATTTCACCGGTTTTATAATAAACCACTTATCGAAACCGGGATGTTCGCCCATTCCATTTTAAGTTCTGTTTCCTAGCTTCCCCCTGCGAGAGAGAGGTCACTATTGTATTTTCTTTATTTATTTGTGAATTAAAGCAACATGTGAATCTGTACCATGTTTCACTGTATTGCTCATTATTCACTCCTCCTGAGTCAACTGATGCAGTGTGAGAAGCCTGGATTCGTATCTACGGCATGAAATCACAAAGCTTTGAATTCTTCACGGAATCACTCATGTGACTCCGAAGTAAAATAGTAAGATTAAACGAGAACTTACCAGTTTGAAGTTTGATGTTTATTTTATGAGGGTTTACGATGAGCGATTACGTGCCCACCGCTCCCAGCCCTCTATATCATAAAGGTCAACGGGAAGGTCTGTTTTATATTCTTACTATGTTACTTCAGTCACTATTATCTGGGATTTCACACCGCTGCTTTGAAGATTGACACGCATGCTGAAGGGCGGGGTTCTTCACGTAATCGCTCATCGTAACTCCTCATAAAATAAAGATCAAACTTCAAACTGGTAAGTTCTCGTCTAATCTTACTATTCTGTTCAATCAATGCAGCCACATCACACATATATGACACTCACTGACATGCCTCCAGCACTACTGTAAGGCAAACGTAGCACATAATAGTGTGCAGTAGCAGTGAACTGGGCTCAACATAGAAAAATGCAGACTAGCACCTGGATAATCTTTGCAAAATCCATGGCCAGCACTCGAACTGAAACTACAAAAGGGGAGTGTTTCCTCATAAACCCTCCGCACAACTCTGTTTCTCTCTCTACCTTATCTTGTGACTCCAATTACTAAAGCCCCTGTTGCACGGGTCCATCATGAACATACCCAGCATTTCCTTCTTCTCCTTCCTTCCGCTCTGCAACTATTTTCTAAACAGAAAATGGTAAGGGTTCGAGCCACGTGATAGTGAAATTGTCATCATCATCAGAATGGAAGAGAAAATGTTCGACCTTTGTCACCTTCATTCAATGTCAAGTTCACTCCAAACTCATTCATCAGATGTCATGCTAGTGTAAAGGTCTATTCAGTAACTGATCTCCAAGGAAATGAGGAATCAGGCATAGGAAAACCTAACTATAATTGATGTTCCTCAACGTGATATAATATCCAGGAATCAGGTGTGATGCACATTAAATGCATTCCCAAAATCCACATGTAAAGACCAATGCATTTTTCAGATTTAGGAACACTTCACTCCTATGTCACAACACCCCTCCTCCTGATCCACCTCCATTCTATCCCCTTTCCCAGATCCTTCTACCCCCTCTGTTACTCTTTTTCATCCCCATCTCCTTCCAGGATCCATCTACCTATATTTTTCATTTATCAAATTCTGCCTCCTACCCCAATCAGGTACTGGTTCTGATTCCCATTCGCCCTTCAATTCTGCCCTAATGGTTCACAATATCATCTTCCTTATTTATCAGATTTCAGGTGCAAGTAGCCTTTGTGTTCCTACTTATTACCCTCCTGGCTGTCATCACCTACACCCCTCTCACCTCTCCTACCTGGCCCCATCTAATCATCGTTCACGCCACTTCGGCCCATCTATCACCATCTGTCCCTTATCTCACCGCATCCCTTCTCCCTTTTAACTGGCAATCTTCTTTCTTCATTCTTAGTCATGGCAGAACAGAGAACACCAAACAGTACAGCACAAGAACAGCCCACAATTACTGTCCCCCAAAATGATGTCAAGATTATCTGTTAGCTATCTGCACATAATCCATATCTCTCCATTCCCTTCATATCCATATCCTATCCAATAATTTCTTAAATGCCACTATCCTATTTGTCTCAAAGACAACCCCTGGAACAACATTCCAGACAATAACCACCCTCTATGTTAAAAAAAAATGCCCATACATCTCCTTTAAAATTTGTCCCTTTCACCTTAATGCTGTGCCCTCTCGTATTTGATTGTTCCGTCGTGGGAAAAAGCTTAGGACTCTCTACCCTAACTATGCCTCTCACTAGGTTCTCACTACCATCTCACTATGAGGTGATGCAGAGTTTCAACCTGAAACATCTACAATTCCAAACCCACCCCCACAGATACTACACTGCAATGAGTTCCTCCATCATATCATTTATTGCTCTACATTCTAGCATCTGCAGACTCTTGTGACTCCCATTTTTCATTTTTTTAAGTTTCCATTTGTAAGATAACTGGTCATCAGGTCATAAATGTCATGTGATAGTAGAATTAGACCATTCGGCCTATCAAGACTACTCCGCCATTCAATCATGGCTGATCTATCTCTCCCTCCTAACCCCACTCCATGCCTTCTCTCCATAACCTCTGTCACTTGTACTAATCAAAAATCTATCTCTCTGCCTTAAACATATTCACTGACTTGGCCTTCACAGCCTTCTGTGGCAAAGAATTCCACAGATTCACTACCCTCTGGCTAAAGAAATGTCTCCTCCTTCTTAAAATAACGTTCTTTAATTCTGAGGCTATGACCTCCAGTCCTAGACTCTCCCACTAGTGGAAACATCTTCTCCACATCCACTCTATCCAAGCCTTTCTCTATTCTGTATGTTTCACTGAGGTCTCCCCTCATTGTGCAAGTACAGGCACAAAGCCGACAAATGTTCATCATAGGTTAACCTACTCATTCCTGGGATCATTCTTCTAAACCTCCTCTGGACCCTCTCCAGAGCCTCCATATCCTTACTCAGATTGTGGTAAATGTGAGGTTATCCACTTTGGTGGCAAGAACAAGAAGGCAGATTATTCCTTGAATAGTGTCAGATTAGGAAAAGGGGAAGTGCAATAAGGCCTGGGTGTGCTTGTACGCCAGTCACTGAAACTAAGCATGCAGGTACAGCAGGCAGTGAAGAAAGCTAATGGCATTTTGGCCTTAATTTTGGCCTTAATTGTGAGAGGTTTTGAGTTTAGGAGCAAAGACGTCCTACTGCAATTGTACAGGGCCCTTGTAAGACCACATCATTCTTCAAAACCTCCTCTGGACCCTCTCCAGAGCCTCCATATCTATCGTGTGCAGTTTTGTGTGCAGTTTTGGTCTCCTAATTTGAGGAAGGACATTCTTGCTATTGAGGAGGTGCAGTTTAGGTCCACCAGGTTAGTTCCTGGGATGGCGGGACTGACATATGATGAAAGAATGGGTCAACTGGGCTTGTATTCACTGGAATTTAGGATGAGAGGGTATCTTATAGAAATATATACAATTCTTAAGAGATTGGACAGGCTAGATGCTGAAAAAATGTTCCCGATTTTGGGGGAGTCCAGAACCAGGGGTTCTGAAAAAAGGGTAGGCCATTTAGGACTGAGATGAGGAAAAACGTTTTCATCCAGAGAGTTGTAAATTTGTGGAATTCTCTGCCACGGAAGGCAGTGGTGGCCAATTCACTGGATGTTTTTAAGCGAGAGTTAGATTTAGCACTTAAGCTAACGGAATCAAGGGATATGGGGTAAAAGCAGGGAAAGGGATGATCAGCCAAGATCAAATTGAATGGCGGTGCTGGCTTGAAGGGCCAAATAGCATACTCATGCACCTATTTTCTATGTTTCAATGTTTCTATGATATGGTGCCCAAAATTGCACACAATATTCCAAATACAGCCTTACCAGCAACCTTATAGAGCCTGATAGATGATAGAAAGAAAGATAGAATTGATAAGATAAGTGAAGTAAAACAACATTCATTCCTTGTGATAGGGGCACAAATTGCTAGTGTGGTGGCCTGTCCCACTTTTAGGCGACCGCAGGAGACTATGCAGTCGCCACATATTCGCTGGTGTTGCCGGGGGCAGTCACCTTCATGTCGTAAGGAGTTCCCGCATTCTGGGAACTGGTCGCGGCCTCATTATGGTCACCGCAAATTTTTCAACATTTTCGCTGCCGAAGGTCCCAGGAGGTCCTAGTGGTTGGCAGGAGGAGGCAATCGTTGTAATTGTTAATTGGGGAAAAAAAACTTAGCATAGTTTTCAGAACCAAGGAATAACCGACCGTAATGTTTAAATGTCCCCCGGCCCATCCACACCGTGTATCTCCTTACTTCTTAAAACCTTCTTTCTTTTCCCCCCCTTTCTTTCCCCCCTTCTCCCCCCCCTTTCTTCCCCCCCCCTTTCTTTCCCCCCCTCCCCCCCTTCCCCCCCTCCTCCCCCCCCCTTCCCTCCCCTCCCCCTTCTCCCCCCCTTCCTCCTTCTCCCCCCCTTTCCCCTTCTTCCCCCCTTTCCCCTTCTTCCCCCCCCTTTCCCCTTTTCCCCCCCCTTCCCCATCTCCCCCACTTTCCCCTTCTCCCCCCTCCCCCCTTCCCCCCCTTCCCCTTCTCCCCCCTTTTCCCTTCTCCCCCCCTTTCCCCTTCTCCCCCCCTTTCCCCTTCTCCCCCCTTCTGCCCCCCTTCTCCCTCCCCCTTCACTCTCTCCCCCCCTTCACTCTCTCCCCCCTTCACTCTCTCCCCCTTTCACTCTCTCCCCCCTTCACTCTCCCCCCCCCTTCACACTCTCCCCCCTTCACACTCTCCCCCCTTCACACTCTCCCCCCTTCACTCTCTCCCCCCTTCACAATCTCCCCCCCTTCACACTCTCCCCCCCCTTCACACTCTCCCCCCCTTCACACTCTCCCCCCCTTCACACTCTCCCCCTTCACACTCTCCCCCCCTTCACTCTCTCCCCCCCTTCACACTCTCCCCCCCCTTCACACTCTCCCCCCTTCACACTCCCCCCCTTCACACTCTCCCCCCCTTCACACTCTCCCCCCTTCACACTCTCCCCCCTTCACACTCTCCCCCCTTCACACTCTCCCCCCCTTCACACTCTCCCCCCCTTCACACTCTCCCCTTCTCCCCCCCTTCTCTCCCCCCCTTCTCTCCCCCCCTCTTCTCTCCCCCCCTTCTCTCCCCCCCTTCTCTCCCCCCCTTCTCCTCCCCCCTTTCTCCTCCCCCCTTTTCTCCCTCCCCCCCTTTTCTCCTCCCTCCCCCCCTTTCACCTCCATCCCCCCCTTTCCCTCCCCCCCCTTTCCCTCCCTCCCCCTCCCCTCCCTCTTAATTACAGCGCCAACATTCCTGTTCATCGCTGTGCGTGTCTGTATCACCTTGGCTTTGCACGGTGTGAATTTCAGACCGCGCTCCCCCGCTTGCCCTGTCCCCTGCCTTTGTGTGTTCCACTGTGACAGTCGCTGTTCCAGTTGCCGGTTTTTCAGGCGACTGCCGGCAACTTGACAGTCGCCGGCAGACATCTGAAAAATCGCCTAAGTGGGACAGGCCCATAACCCAGCGGGTCAGGCAGCATCTCTGGAGAAATATGATGGGTGACGTTTTGGGTTGGGTGCACTGTTTTGATTGCACCCATCCTTTTTCTCCAGAGATGCTGCCTGACCCACTATGTTACTCCAGCACTTTGTATCTAATGACGGTATATACCAGCATTTGCAATTCTTTTGTACATACTTCATTTCTTGTCCCTTTTTTCCTATTCTGATGTCTTTCAATGAAAATGTTACACTTCCCTAATTTGAAACTGATCAAATTAATCTCAGGCTTTTGTGTAAAAGCTTGCATCAGCACATTCAACTTCTGCCTTCCCGCAATAAAAATATAACTGTTACCAGTTGTTGAATTAAACATACTTTCCTCTTCAGAATGCCGACACGCAAATTGCACTTACTCACTGCACAATCAGTCAACATAAATCATTCTGTTTATTACGATGAGGTTGAATTAAGCAGCTTTTCAGCTGAAAGCCCACAATCACAACTATGGTAAATGAAAATCAAATATAATACTTCTCCCTATCACTTCCTTCCGATAATATACATTACTAACTGTTCATTTTCCTGCCACTATCTTCTGAATAAAGAAGTGTTGGTTCCTGATTCT